>CAJHUC010000952.1:0-101233 GCA_905146915.1 Ostreobium quekettii | reverse complement strand
GTTGAGAATTGGGAAAGATATGACCATGTGAATTTGCAGTATATTAGGGCAACGGACAAGGGGTTAGTATTTAAGCTTGCCAGGAGTCAGATGGGAGGATGAGGTGAACATGGGATGGCAATTGTGTTTGGATGTGCATTGCGTGTTGCCTTGTCTTGATGTGGCAATGACGGACCTGCAATCGGACAATGCGCATGTGAATATATGCACGCCCATGCAGAGAATCGTGTAACTCGATTCTGGCCCACGTTCTGGCCTCCCGTGAGCCAGCAAGTCACCACCTTGCTATGTTGCTACTTCTCGCTAATGTGAATACCTAAAGGGAATCCATGTTTAGCACTTAAATCCACCGCGATACCACAAAAGCAACTGCCCCGGATATTCCCACCATGCAAGGTAGAGAACCCGGCCAAGTCTCCGACGACTGTGCTGCAGGGCAGGGCAACCCCAGAGCCTCAAGAAACTAGCGGCTGCCGGCGGAGCCGCAACATCTATAGAGAAGTCGACCCCGATGGCCATTCAGAAATGGATCGTGGGTGCAGCCTTTGTGCGATTGGGTTGTTGTGCCATGTTGGTCCATTATCGACAAGGGGCAGAGCATGGGTGAGTTGCTACCATTGTCTCTTTCAAGATAGTGCCTGAGAATCACTGCAAGCAGAGGATCTCCATGCCCAAGAGGTAGGGAAAAGTGCACAAGACCAAGGGAGTGTGAGACCCAATGGAAACGCCAAGGGCCAGCTCTGCCACAGATTCTTCATCGATTCAGAATGCCACCACCATCTAACAAGTGGATTTTTTGCATGACACGACCTCATACTCAGCGGAATGGAGGCAATGAAAACATGATTAACGTCTAGAAAAGCGGACTGTGGTTTATCGTCTGTGATCAGACTTTGCCGGAACAACCCCTCTGCAGTTCTGAAAGGATGTGGGCACTTTTCAAACTGCGAGTTCTTTTTGGGGCACGGCCAATCCAATTGACTGTAGGTCAGCCCTCTAACCACCTCACAGACTCAAGCGAGCCACCGTGCTAGTAAAGGAAACATTGGTTGAGCCCATCCCGCCACTTATGCGGGTTTGAGGCTCGCCAGAACGAAGCAATGCAAGTGACTGGGGTTGGGGCATGTCAAAACGCAACATTGGCTTTAGATCTACGAACGAGCGAGTTAATTCTTGAACTTGCCATGTTGCTTTCGCACTTGCAGAGACTTCTGCAACCATGCTGCAAGGTTGGCTCTTGCATCCACGACAGTCAAAATGTCGGGATGTGAATTCTCAAACTTGCCGGGATGTTTCTGCCCTGGGCTGAAAAACTTGCGCCGTGCGGGGTGTTCACAGCCCAAGGGCCCTTGGGTACCTCGTACATCGAGCACTCGAACTCTTTGTTGATACAAGCATATGGGCGTTCGCAACCCCATAGCACCGGTCAACCAGTTCAAAAGCACCCTCCTTCGATTGGGCGATTGCTTATTTATAATCAACGCTACCAAGCAAAGTACTACGCTTCTTATTGGGCAACTTATAAAGTACTAGCAGTATTTTGATAGCAAAATACGTTCGAAAATAATTATTACATGCATTATATGATGGCAAATGTGCCGTAAATGGCTTTTGCAGTTTTAAATGGTTTGCGAGCCTCAATAAGTTCAGTGAAATGGGTTTGTCGCGGGGCGGCCTTAAATAGGTCACCCCACTGTATGACATGCGCACCCCCTCTCTTCTTTTAGTGATTCTTGGTATGTCGTGGCCGATGAGAATTGATCAAGCATGGTCAAGAAAACGCATTGGAAATTCTTGCATAGCGTTGTTGTGTAGATGCAAGAATTATCATGACAAACAGGGAACCTTATCTTTGTCATGGTCCCAAATATTCAATAACATAAGCGCTGAACATATCATGGATGCAGCCACATCCTTTCATTGACAACCGTGACAAGTTTGTCCCATCTACTAGATGTGGCATGCACAATATCCAGAACATGCGCAACCAACAACTGCAACACTGCCCCAAGGCGGCGTTGGGGGTCTCAAATGAGATATCACATCGTGTTTGCGACTTTCGCATCCAAATGGCTGTATCTGCTTTAGGCAGTGTTGAAGGGGCGACACCGGCTAGTTCTGGCACAGATGGAGACGATGGCGGGACCAGCAAGTCAAAAGCAGTGGCGGTTGCAGCTGGTGCCCCAACGCAGCCGTTGATGCCAGCCAAGTGGAGGTGATGGCGAAAGCGGCAATTCAACAATAGTGTCCTCTGCAGATAGTGCCGCGACCGCCACTTTATGTTGATTTTTGGCAAAATTTGATCATTAATTTGTGGAAAAGTCGGGGTCACAGACCCAAGAAAAATTCTGCTTCTTGAGGAGAAATGGGTGGTTGGAGCCCTGCAAGTCGATCAAGGTGCTAACCCTTTGCTACCGCAAGCACTTCCATTTCGAAGAGATTTCGTTTCATGTTTGTTTGGAATTTTTAGATTTCAGGGAAATCCGTGGTTGAAAAATATATGTTTCCATTCAGCGATCAATGAATTCTTGTGAAATTATTTGGAGATATTGCGCTTGGTAGTTCGGTCTTACATACGCTCACTGATTTATTGAGGCTATAAGAGCTCCTAAAATTCCTAAATACTTCTAATATTCTTAATTGCACAGTAGCTAATTGAGCTGCTGTGTCAAGCTGACCCGAATTGTGCATAGGCAATGAGATATGACGTTTATATGTTTGTCAGATAATTTATGATCTATAGGACAAAGGAATCAGAATAGCAGCTATTACTGCTACTGCCGCCGATGCTGCTGCTCCCACTGCCGCTGCTTTTCTATGTAGCTGCTGCCGCTGCAATTTTAGTTATATTTGAATAGCCTTACACTACTACACAATATAAGGGCCCGTCACTTTCATTCGAATCGTAGGAACACTTTTTTTGTTGGGAAGAGTAGCTCATGGTGACAAGCAGTATAAGTGACAGTGAACGGAAATGATAAATTTATCATTTCAATCAAAGAAAATTTTGAATCAAAGAAAATTTAAACTTTCTTTGATTCAATTGCTCAGATGTGTCGTTTGTTGTCTAGGTGGATTCCGCGCAGAGGTTGCATGCAATCATTGATGAAGTGGGTCAAATGCTGGCAAGGATCACGTACAACAAGGAGACGGTAACTTTTCTGTATGAATGCATGACTGAGGCAAAAAATGTAGACGAAATTCCACATTTCCCAAATGCATGGAGCGATCTGGTCAACGCAATCGAGAATGAGAAGAAGCTCGTATTGCAACACACCAAATAATTGAGCTTGATGAACTACTACAGTGTTGGTGACGCAAGGTAATTGGCTGGCGTCTACTGTACACTCATTCTGAGTGGTGCTCAACAGTTCAGAAGCGACAGTGCAGCTGACAAGAGAAGTGTTCCTGAGCGCACTGCAGAAGAGGATAAAAATTTCTTGGAGCAACGCCTCGGGGTTTTGGTTAGGGTTTTGGATTGTTGCGATGTTAAAGTTCCCCAGTTCCTAAAGGAATTGGATGACGCCAGGTTACGGCTTGAGAACAAAGTCAGGGATGTGAAACGTATCAGCAAGCCAGATGTCGGCTGGGAAGATAAGGTGAAGATCGAAGCTGGCGGTAATGGCGTAGTTTACAAGACCACAAGGAATGTCAATAATGTAGTTGTGAAAGTGCTAGAACATCCACAGACTTGAGGTAGCGGGTATACAATGTTGTCAAAGTTTTGGGCAGAAGCCACACTCATTGCAGAATCTCAACAAGAACACGTTGTGCGCTTGCTAGCCATTGCTGGCGTTGATAGCAGTGGGGTCGATTCCACACCAGTTTTTGCCATAGAGTTGGCAACCGAAAACCGTTCATCTTGGTTCAAAGGGCTTTTAGCACAAGCCCACATAAAACGCTAGTGGTGTTCGTTCCAAAAAAGATGGCAAGTGGCGGCTCGCATTGACTACTGGGCTTTAAATAAAATCGGTACCCTCTATTGAAGGTGGAAGAACTCATGGACCGTCTCCATGGAGCGCAGTACTTCACAAAAACTGACTTGGCCTCTATACATCATTAGATCCGGGTCAAAAAGGCAAATATTCAGAAAACTGCCTTCGTGTTGTGCTATGGTTCATTCGATTACACGATCATGACGTTCAGGCTTGGCAATGCACTAGCCGCATTTCACAGCATCATGAACCATCTATTAAGAGATGGCCTTGATGAGTTTGTGCTTGTTTTCCTAGACAATAATTTGATATTTATTCGTACTAAAAAATACTTAAGGCACATCAAAGCGGTTCTGGATAGACTTCGGTCAGAGAAATTTTTGGGGCGATTCCCAAAGTGCGACTTCTTTAGAATTGAAGTTGAGTATCTTGGCTCCAATGCTGGAAAGGACGGCATCAAAATGTTGCTATCAAATTTCAAGGCCATACTCAATCGGCCGATGCCGGAGACCGTCATGGACATGAGATCTTTCTTAGAGCTATCTGGCTTTCATCGCAAGCCATTCGATGCTTCAGTGAGACTGCGGCCTCAATGACGGACTTTGCAAAGAAAATATGCCTTGCGTCTGTGTAAGGGGCGTCGTTACCTTAGGCCGGCCGGGAAATGGCCCACTTTGCCCTGTTCAACTCGGGGACTGGTCAGGTCGGATTGGAGCTAGTAACTTTGACTACAAACTAGTCGGGCGTAACCGCATTTATACCTGTCCGCCAAGGTATCCCAAGGGTCATGCCAGAAATAGGGTAAATTATCCTATTTCTGGCATACCCGCCAGGTTTCGGTTTGCAATTTGTTCGTCCCTTGTTCTCCCATCACCCAGTCGTTGGTCCCCAAGGCCCGCTGGCCTTTATCCCAACAAACCCGCCCCGTTTGGGCCCCAAGAACCACTGCCCCCCTGAGTTGAGCGTGTCTGAGTAACACGGGGGGCGCTGCCCAGATACATTACCTAAAAATTTTGCGATTCACCCTTACATCCCTCCGGCCCTGTTAAGAGACGCCCTCATCTTGTGCCATCATCCTGGTGTTGTCTCGGCCTCAAATTCCTGCACCAGCCATCTTGCTCTTGCGAGATTAATCATCAGCTCCCAGGTGTTGTCATAATTGTCGTACCCTCTCCACTTGACCAGATACTCCACCCGGTTCTCCTGTCCCACTCGGCGTATGCACTTATCTAGGACTCACTCGACTTCGAATTCCTCTCGGCCGTCCACCATCATGGGAGGAGGCTGCTCCTCTTCTACTAGTGCAAATTGCCTTTGGTCCTCATGGTAGGGCCGCAGCTTAGACACATGGAAGACCGGATGGATTTTCAGGGTAGTTGGCAGCTCCAATCGGTATGCCCGTGGTGAGATGGCCTCTGTTATGCGCATTGGACCACAAAATCGATCTGCTAACTTGCGCACTCCAGCACCCATGGAGATATTGGTGGTATCCAGCAGCACCCGGTCTCTGACCTGGAAAGTAGCCTCTTGTCGATGCCTATCAGCGTACTTCTTCTGGTATTCTTGGGCCTCTTTAATGGCCTGCCAAGCACGCATGGCATCTGCCCGTAGGCAGGCCACCATGGCTGTTGCGGACTTGCTCTGTCATCCCTCCGGCCCTGGATCCGTGAGGGACTCCAATGGTCCTTGCGGGTGCTGTACAGTCATCAAGAAGAAGGGGGTCATCTTGGTACTGGGATGTTGTGCAAAGTCGTAGGCATATTCAATTAGTTGTAAGTGCTCTGCCCAATCACGCTGGTCATATGTCACGTAGGCTCGTAGGACCTGCTCCAGCATATGGATGGCCCGTTCGCTGACTCCGTTAGTCTGTGGGTGGTATGCTGTTGATAGGTGTAGTTTGGTCGATAACTGCTACTACAATGCCCTCCAGAAATGTCCCATGAACCGCGAGTCCTCGTCACTAATCATTTGTTTTGGTAGTCCAAAATTCCTGAACACCTGCTTCACGAATATCCTAGCCAATTGTGGTGCTATCGCCATCACGGTAGTGGGCGCGAAACGTACCATCTTGGTGAAGCGGTCTGTGGAAGCCACCACCTCAAAATATCCTTTTGTAGCCTCGGGCAGGCATGTCATCAAATCCATGTTGACGTGTGTCCATTTTTCTTCAGGCACTGGGAGCGGGTGTAGCAGCCCATGCGGTCGTTGCATCTTTGCCTTGGTTCGTTGACATGTGTCGCACGTTTTGACGTATTCTCGAGCATCACTTGCCATGGGGTTCCACATAAAATGGCAATTCAGTCTCTCCGTCATTCTGGCCCTTCCCAGGTGCCCCACAGCTGGGGCGTCGTGTGCTTCCCATAGTATCAGAGTTCTCAACTCAACGTTGTTTGGCACCAGAACTTTCCAGCCTCCGGTCTTCTCTCGTTTCCACAAGAGCCGGTTTTTCAGTTTGTATGTCTCACTGCCCCATTGCGCCTCCTCGATGACCTGGGTCAGATCTTCGTCCTCACGCAGTGTTGACTCATATAGCCGTTTGAAGTCTCGATGTTGAACGTTGTACCAAGCTCGTGACACATTCCTGGTGATGGCATTGACCTGTTGGTCGTTACTAGAGTCGTCAGGGTCGTCACGTGCCGTGTTGGTCTCGGGTCGTTGAGGTAAAGCATCAGCTGCACCATTGCAACTCCCCTTCCAGTAGTGTATGTCGAAGTCATAACCTTGTAGAAACTCGCTCCACCGTGCTTGCCTTCTTGACAGATTCTTCTGCGTTTGTATATGCCGTATGGTCTGGTGGTCAATGTGTAACTGAAATCGTCTTCCCTCTAGGAAGTATCGCCATGCTCGTAACGTGTGAATGATGGCCAGCATCTCCTTGATGTACGTGTGGTAGCGCGTCTCAGCTCCCCCTAGTCGCTTGGACATGTATTCCACCGGTTGTAGCCTTCTCCCTTGGTCTTGCATCAAAACTGCTCTTGTTGTGAAATCGCTCGCATCCGTCATCACGACAAAGGGCAAGTCGTCATTTGGCAGCAGTAGTACAGGCGCTGTAGTCATCCAGTCCTTCAGCATTTGAAAGGCTATCTCTTGCGATCTCTCCCCATGCAAAAGGCTCACTGATCTTGGTGAGGTCCGTCATGGGTTTTGCTATGGAGGCAAACCCTGGCACAAAACGACGATAATTTATCGTAAAAGCTGCCCAGCCCGAGGAAAGCTCTCACGCGATGCGCATTCTTTGGTGTTGTCCATTCTTGAATTATCTTGATCTTCACCTCATCTGGTCAGGATCCATGCTTCCCGACCACAACCCCCAGAACCTCCGTTTCTTTGGCCGCGAAGGAGCACTTATGACGTCTGACAACCAGCCCATATTCCTCTGGACGCCTCATAACTATTCGTAAGTGTTCCATGTGTTCCTCCATGTTTCGGATGTACACGAGTATGTCATCCAAGTAGATGACAAGGAAAATGTCCGCCACGTCGCCGAAGACCGGATTCATGTGGCGTTGGAAGGAACTTAGCACGTTGCATAATCCGACACTAAATATTCGTAGCTCCCGTGTCGTATGACAAAGGCCGTCTTTGGTATATCTTCTTCCCTTATCCGTATCTTGATGGTAGCCGGATTGTAGGTCCATCTTGCTAAAGACTGTTGCTTCCGCAAGCCTGGCCATCAGTTCGTCAATTCGCGGTAGGGGGTATCGATCTCTGACGCTTCTTTTGTTCAATGCTCTATAATCGATGCACATTCGCAGCCCGCCATCTTTTTCCTTGGCAAATAGTACCGGGGCTCCATATGGTGAACTGCTCGGCCGAATCAGCCCGACATCTAGTAGTTCTTGAATCTGCCGCTTCAATTCGTCATTTTCCTTGGGGGAGAGTCGATACACAGGTGTATGAGCGGGTTTATCATCAGGCAACAATTCGATGCTGTGTTCTGGCCTCCCTTTTGGCGGTAATCCCAGCCGTAGTTTGTCACTCATGACCTCCGGGAATTCTTTCAGTAGCGTTTCTCTGATGTGCTGGTCCCTATTGCCTTCCTTCGATTCTTCGTTGGTGGCTTCTCTCAACACAGCCATGTAAGTCTCTGCTCCCCTTTTCAGGGCTTGGGGCAGCACTTGTCTGGATAGAGTAATGGCGTTTATTCGCTGGGTCTCCTCGTCGGCCTCTCGCAATCCGTTTAACAGCCGTAGTCTATTCCTGTTTTTGATTTGCAGTGTGTTAGCCTTTCAGTTGATCCTTGGGTTGAACTCGCATAACCACGGCATCCCCAAGATTGCGTCGTGTCGTCACAGCTTCGTGACTTGGAAAGCAGGTTAACATTTGAACTCGTTTATTCGCCGTTTGTAGGTATTCACCTCTCGCTTGGGTTCATGCTGCACTGAACCGTCCACCAAGTGCAGCGTTTGGGTGTCGCCTCTCTCCAGCGTGTGCCGCTCTGTTTGCAGAACTCTTGGCTGATGAAGTTGCCGGTGGCTCCACTGTCAGTCCATACGTTGATTCTTTGCACGCCAGGCACCCCCTTGAAACGGAGTAGCTTTCCATGTTTCTGTTGCATCTTGTTGATTTCTCCTGTCTGGCCACTTTTTACTGCCCGCTCTTGCCTCGCATTGATCCACCGTTCGTAATCTGCCCGTATCTTATTGTATTCTCCCCAATCTTGCGGCCTTTTATACAGGCCCATTTCATGGACCGTCGCCGATCAGTGCTCCTGCCTTCCTCGCCAGACCTCCAGCGCCTTGTTTATAGCCACTTGCTCTTTCCTTGCCTCCAAGGAATCCTCCTCGTCTGGTTCCAACTCGGCTGCCATCTCCACATGTGTACACAGCTCTCTCGCCATTTCGTGTCGTGCCGCCTCCGTGCATTTTGGGCTCCTGGCCCCCGCATCTTGGTACTCTCAAACTTTCCTTTTGGGTTGACGGACACCATATGGTCTCATCGTTCGCCATGACGATTTACGCCCCTCAACAGTTTCTTCTCACTGCCGCAGCCCTCAGCTCGGCTTTCCCGCCATTTCCTATTGTGCCGCCTTTGTGCTCTCAGGTCCTCTGGCCACACTATTCCCGTGTCCTCAATCTGTCCTTTTGGGCTGATGGAAACCACGCGGCCTCTCTTTGTTGTCCGCGGTGATTATCACCCCTCAACAGCTTCCACTCCTTGCCGCCGCCGCAGTTCTTGACTCGGTGGGTCAGCTCCTCGCGCCGTTTCGAGGTCGTCAGAATCGCAGGCTCCGAAACCAAAATGTAAGGGGTGTTGTCCCCTTAGGCCTGTTGGGAACGGCCCGCTTTGCCCCGTTCGACTTTGGGACCGGTCAGGTCGGATTGGAGCTAGTAACTTTGACTACAAACTGGCCGGGCGCGACTGTATTTATACCTGCCCGCCAAGGTATCCCAAGGGTCATGCCAGAAATAGGATAAGTCATCCTATTTCTGGCATACCCGCCAGATTTCGGCTCGTACTTTGTTCGTCCCTTGTTCTCCCGTCATCCACCCGTTGGTCCCCAAGGCCCGCTGGCCTTTATCCCATCAAACCCGCCACGTTTGGGCCCCAAGAACCACTGCCCCCTGAGCTGAGCGTGTTTGAGTAACACGGGGCGCGCTGCCCGGATATGTTACGTCAAATTCTTGTGATTCACCCTTATAGTCTGGGGAACCAAGAGGACAAAGCGTTCAATGGGCTCAAGAAGGCCATGGTTACCACCCCAATATTGCAACTTTCCAATTTTGAGTGTGAGCTCACCGTCACTACAGAAACATCAGAAATGTCGGTAGGCGCAATCATGCAGTAGAATTTCGGCTCAGGATTACAACCAATTTGCTATGAGAGCCTGAATCTTTGCTGAGCTGAATATTGCTGAGACAGAATATGAGGCATACAAAAGGGACTTGTTGGGAATTGCTTGGGCAATGAGGAAATGGCGGCACTACCTTGCCAATCGCCTTTTCACAATCTAGACCAACCACGACTCATTGAAGAACTTACCCAATCAGCCAGGGTGGACCAAGCAGATTTGGAAGTGGGGTCAAGTTCTTCAGGTATGATTGTGACCTGGTCTACATACCAGCAAAAAGGACCCCACAAATTTCCTCTCTCGGAGAAGTCTTGAGGGCATAAAAGAAATGGTTCACGTTTGGGAGGACGGAGAGTCGTTGGTCAAAAGGTGGCAAGCTGATTTTTCTGAACTGTTCACCCAAACATCTTGGTACCAACGAATTGTGCAAGCTGCATTTGAACTTTGCTATAAATGGAAACATTGCCGCATTCCTTGCTGGCGCTGTTACAAGTATGGTATGAGGAAATAACAATATGCTATTTAAGTTGCCGTTCAAGAATCGCTGCCATGGCCATGTAAAGTGCAGCAATACGCAGACATTATACAAGCTTTCCAAATTCTAAATCTCCATAATCTCGAAATACAAAACTGAGAGCGAATGCATGGAACACATGCCCAAAACTACAACTCATCAATCCGTTATAAGCGCTATTCGACCTCAAACCAATCCTTGAATATTTCTGGGGAGAGGTTTCTGATGCAAATCATTCAGAAGCAGTATCCGTTGAATGCGGAGTGCTGTCCTAAAAGGAAGATCGCAACAAAACAGCACGTCGGGGTTCCCAACCATCAGCCTGCTCGTATCATGGCAAGCTCACACTCACTCTAATAGCCGTTACCAAGATAGCAAACACCGTATGACCAAGAAATGTTAGTAATCTCTGGAAACCCAGTATTCCACGATTTAAATCGTACAAAACCTCGCACACTGCCTTCCCATATCATATTCCGCCAATTGAAGCATGATCCGTCGGGTTGGGTGTGCTGGGCGCAACCATCACGTTTCTTTTTGGTAAAGCAGGAGAGAGCATGGGCGCAGTCTCGGCAGCCACGGCAGCGCTATCCGCAGGCTCCACAACCATAACGTGGGGCCCCTTCAACACACCGTCCTCGACGTTGTTGTGGATGAGGGTGCGCGCCTCCTGGCACATGGCCGGGGTGGCGCAAAACAACCACAAACAGCAGTCATTCCACCCGGCTGCTCTGGGCGTCTTGCGAGGGATGTCAAATTCTTCCGCATTGCCCAGCGGTCGCAAATGCCTGCAATTATGATGGCCAAAACCATTGCGCACACCAGTGCATCGTATAGCAGGAGAGTGAAAAATTTGTCACCGTCCGTTTCCTCCCCATAAATTGTGCTTTCTTTCTTTTCTATGTCTGCCTTGAGGAACAATACCTTGTGTTCCACGTAAAGTGACAAGGCCATAATGGCGGCGTAGAAAACTTCCTAGGCAATCGTCTTGGAAATCCTGCCAAAGGCGCGACGTTTGATAAACTTGATGCAAGCGCAGACGAGAATTCACTGTCAGCTCTGGCAAATCTTCACAAGTACCATTGCATGAAAGAACTGTGATTGTCTCATGAATGCAGTAATGAAGAATTGGGTGGAAACGAGGCAGCTCAAGACATCAGTTGGACACAGATGGTAATAGAAATCTGTCAGGATAAGCAACCTGTGGAGGCGCACAGCACCTATGTTGCTTGCTGGGTTCAAGGACTGTGTTCGGTAGCTTTTGCAAGGTTGTTATGAAATCGACTACCGGTTCAATTTGACTGCCATCTGCAAGACCCACCTCAAAATCTGGATTTAAATGAAACAGGCCGCGCCATTGACAACCGGACACGAGACATTGCAACGTGCAAATACCCTGAAACGACAGTCATCATGCCCTGCGACCTTTTGTCGTTTTTTATTGTATCAAGAGCAGATCGCCTGTTCAAAATGCGCAGAATTCTCGAAACAAACGAAGATGAACAGAGCGCCAACAGACGATAAAGAGGCTGGAGAGCTCCGAGGACGTGCATGAAGGTACACGCGCAGCTTTATGTGAACATGTGCGCATTGCAGGGGTCGTAGATCTGCGACATGGATGGCTTTGCTTGCCTAAACTAGTACCACCAGTTTCACACATCTCTGACTTCTTCCCAGATAGTACAGTGGGGGTACCTATAGAGTGCTCACCCGCGGCATGGCCAATAACAGGGCGCTATTGGGATACGGGCGCTACGAAACTTGATGCAATTCATCATAATTTAATCCATCAAATCAGACTCCACATAACTTTCAACGCAAGAGAAGGCCAATTGGTAGGGATGTATACTGTTCAAATGCCAAATTGCCACATCAAACTGTCACACTTTCTGCCATAATGCCACAGCATTGGACCATTGCGTTAGAGGCTTGCACTGTAATGATGCATTCAATTCTTTGCGCATTGCAAGTGATTTGCAAAATTGATGCGATGTTAATATTGATTTTCACCGCCAATGTCAGTATGGTCATGAAATGTATGACAAATTGCCTAAACGTATCAAACCATGTAATGATTCTCGCGGCGTGCTGCAAAATTGACACGCCACTGCACATTGTATGACGGGAATGGTTGCCTGGGATCAGCGGTGGTATGATCGTGACCAGGATTGGTCTTTACATTCACAGCTCCATATTCTTATGCGTTTTAATGCGTAAAGACGTGTAATATAGAAACGTCCATTTCTATCTATGTCTCGCCAACACACCAGATTACATGATGTCCCAAACAATGACGAGCTCTTAAAGCCCTCGAGCACCGGAGTGCAGCGTCCACCTCGCCCCCGGAAGTGGCAACGACGTCGTTGAGCAAAACGTTGTTTCTGCGCATTTCAGCTCGCCTAGCTACCACTCCCCGGACTCCGTGAGTCGTTATGTACTGTCTTCAACTGCACAGGGCCCGTTTGATGCATTTTTAAGCTTATCTAGGGGCAAAAACGTAAAATCCATTTTTGCTTGGAAACAGCTGAAGATAGAAACGTGCTTACACCATAAAGGCCAAGCCTGATAGTGAAAAACGACCGCTCATATACAGCGCTTATATCTATTCCCCGAGTTTGCGCACGACAAACTAGCATTGAATGTCTACCAAATATCTCTTCTGTGTGCTTTCAAGTGTCCAGCATTCAGTTATGAGGTCCTGCTGCACAGCAGGATAACGTGCTAAAAGTACAACGGTGCCAGGCCAATACACGGGGCTCTATTGGGGGCCGGACGCTACTGAGGGGCGCTGAATTGGTAACCCTATTGTATCCCTTATGCGAGGTTCAGTGCATTTGAACTTCAGTTTTCTCTTCAAATCCACTGGACCGTGGATTTTTGTGTTCCATTTGTGCTCTTTTCTGCAGCCAAAACTCGATGTCAAGAATTGTGAAATTCAGGCATCCGACGCATTGACGCAGCCAGGCTTGCTCATACCCACGAGGCAGTGGCAATCTGGCCACCACTGCAGCCAGAATCGGAACTTCGTACATAACGCGCAGTCGCCACATGGACTTATGCACACACAGCGTGTGTTGCCGCCCAAGCGCAAAAGCAGCGCGAGCTCATGGGCACGTCCTCATGGGCGGATTCTATGGGGCAGCTCGGTGTCTGACTTTGAGCCCACCCACTTCGCGTCATGCCCAAATGACGCTGCTGGATTGCGTCTCACGCACAAGGCTCCGAGCAGGGTGTGCGCTGCACAGTTCTTGTGTTGCCCAGCGCTCTATAGATAATGGCAGATATGCTGCAATATTCAATATTAAACGGTGCAAGAGGTGGGGCGGGGAGTACGGTGACGACCGACGAGGCAGGTGTGACCTGCCTTCCCACCCTCCCTTCTGATTTCCTGCCAATGTATAGGCTGGCCACAAACGGGATGGACCAGCAGCAAAGTACCCAGCACTCGCCATCCCCAACGCGAGCGCCAATTGGGCAGAATATCACAGGTCGCCACCCACCCCAAACCCTCCAAACGTTGTGGTCTATAAGCGCAGCATTTCGTGGTCTGTAGATCCCCATCAGGGCCGCTGCTCCATTCCTGGGGAGGAACGAGGTGCCGAACGCCCACCCTTGCCCACGCTCTTTAAGAATGAAGTCCGTATTCAGGGTCTCGCAATAAAACATGATTGCAGGGTCTCGCAATAAAACATGATTCCAGGGCTCAACCTGGAAATGGAAGCAACGCGAAAGGGGAGGGGCTGAGCGCCTTTCAGCATGCGACAACGCAAGAGAGCAGAAACCCGGCGTGGTTGCCGCTGCCCAAAAGCAAACGATGAGCAAAATTGGAGACGGCGCCCAGAAGCAATCAGAATGGTTAGTGCAGGCCCGTCGGCGCCTCGGGTTGCCTCCACTGATCGACCTGCGGAAATCGCAGCAGACAGCGCCGATTGTGCCTGGGTACCGTCACTTTGGACAGCCGTTGAACCTATTCAAAACTCTTTCAATCCGTGTACCCACGCCTCGCCCCACCATGCCTACGCCGCAATCGGCCCGATCCCCGCCAAGAAAAATAAAAAACAATGAAATGCAGTACAACTCGCTGGGATGGTCTTGCACCGATCGTCCCACGGAGTTCACGCTGACTCTTCTTAGGCGCCGTCCTTTTGAATCTTTGACTTCCAAGTTTTCGCAGCAATGCAAACTCGAGCCGGCAGCGTAAAAACGTAAATTTGCAAAAAGGCCTATTTTTACATCTATTTTTACGTTTGGCGGCTCCCTGGGACACCCAGTTTACGTGATGAAGCTGCGTACAATGATCATTCCTCCGCCATCTTCAGCATCCCCAACACAATGTTCACCTCGCCCTTGGCAAGGGCGATGACGGTGTTTAACGAAAACTCGTTTTCTGCCCCTTCCACGGCGTCTGGCTGCCACTCTAACGTGAAGGACACCAAACTGTGTGAATGTAATGTATTGTCGTGTGGGGAACATGGGGGGGGGTTGAAGGAGACCGGTAAGGCAGGAACTGTCTGTGTACGTAGTATTTTCATGCCATTTTTACATCACCGCAGATGTATATCAACTGATATACTTTTTGGAATAGCGTATTGTCATTGCGTATCAGTTGTCTATGTCTGAGTCGCTAGAGGGCAGGAAAGCAATCTTTATGGCAATAATTTATGCTTATTTAAATGCCGTACTTATTCTTACTTGGATGTTTTTGGCTGTGTGCCTCACTCAGGCCTTACGGGCAGAGAAAATGCTAAAACACCCCGATGAAAATGGACATGTTGAGGAGGGCTTTGATGTTGCACTGGGAAGACTCACACAGGAAGTAAAACCTGCAATACCAACACCTGAACTAGCACAGGAAAGCATTCCATTTGCACACGACACTCCTGTGGTATCGCTGGGATGGGATCTTCATAATGATCCCCTATCACCAAGTCTGAAATTGGCAGAAAATCTTGCTGTCCTGGAGCCTGAGTACTGCCCAATGAATATGAGGGCAAACTTTCAAGGGAACATGATATGTCTCTACACTTTCGATCAAAGGATATGCCAAGTTGATGTCATTCCTGGCTGCTAAATGCAGACCATCCCACTCATCATGATTCCATCGCATTGTTATCACATTCCATGCGTCACTTCTGTGAAAACGACAATTTGTCGGTCTCTGTAGGCAATGCGTGTCTCAACCACCCTGCAATGGACATGGATTAGGCGATTCTGGCGGCCTGCTCCCGGTTATGGATGGACAAGAAGGCAATCCTTAGCGTGATCTCATTGTTGGCGTAACATCATTCGGGGAGGGCAGCCAAGTCGGGATGGGGCTGATGTCTGTACTTCAGTTGCCAAATTTCCCCCATGGATCAAGGAAGACGTAGAACCACAGGACAAGGTAGCTACCTGGGATTTGTGAAGCTGTTCGTAGTGCCACACTCTCCCGTAAATCGGGGTGGTCTTGAACAATGTTTGTGGCCGCGCTGCGGCGAGCTTGTTGATATGCCTTTTGTCACTGCCGCTGAAATGCCCATGCTGGCGTCACAAACATCTCACAAGCAACAATGCCTGCGACCTTGATGAATTTGGCGATAAATGGAGTGTTGTATATCAAGCCTTGCTAACATCAATGCCCCACTATGAGCACAATAAGCGAGATCCTGCATACCATTTCTGGATGATGATTATAGCTATCTGCAAAAACGGTTCACAGGGAAAGGATGTTGTTCGACATCAGGAATGCACAAAGGCGTTGCCTGTAAATATGACATTTGCCGGGGAGTAAGCATTCAAATTCGCTGATGCATGGTTGGAAAACGCGCATCAAAGACATGTGGAGTGTTGGAAATCACGAGTGACGGGTCTGGAAAACAATTGCAATGCGCGAGGCAGGAACAAAATTCATAAAAGTGCACGAAAATTTTCACAATTGGGTGAAATTTTCTCGCTCTGCACGGAATGGCGAGCGTTTGGTAGTTCGCTGCACTTTGAAGAGCGAACTCCCAAAACGAAACAGCAGCATACGACGCGCGTGCTGTCAAAAGCATCAGCTATGCGATGTCACAAACAAACTTCCGTGATTGTCCTGACTCATCACATTACACGTAGCACCACGCAGTGCACAGTTCAACTTGCCACAATTTGTGGTCCCATCTAAAGGGAGCACTTCATGGCCTTACACAGCCCCATGTTGTGCATTCCATTTTGCTGAGGCTGTTATTTGACGTTTACTGGTATAGTACCATATCGCTTGTTTAGGCAGTTTTAGGCATGTGCATATACGCATTGGTCAGCGCATATGATTGAATGTTGCGGTAGCCTGCAGCCACGATTCCACTCCAGTTTGACTCCTTGGTTCAGGCGGAAGTTTGCTCCAGTGGCTGAAAGCACAGTATCTATTTGTCTTGTTGTTGAATTACACAAGGGTAGGTATAGTGCATGGCAATGCATTTCAATTCTCGCTCGTCTGGCAAGGAAAAGACATGCAAAGCAACACATAATATGAAGAACAGACCTTGCCCACAAGTTACATGCCGACCACATCTTTCATGGCCTCGGCATATGTTGCACACAAACTTGAAGGAATACAAGTTCCCTAAACACAACATCTGCTTTCCACAACGTCTTCCAATACATATGAGCACCAATGGCAAAAGCTCGCAGATCTTGTGGAACACAAAGTATCATCAGTTGTCCTCATTCTCCTCTGGCAACGAATCCTCCTCAGGGAGTCCTTCCTCAAGCAGCTGACCACAGCACTCGCACCTCCTTGCCATTGCCTTAGCGCGTTTTATGCCACGCTGGCTTCCCTTCTTCAACTGCTCTAGGATAGGAGGAAATACAAGCTTCACCATGGCGTCCGCTACTGAAAGCGTCAAAGATGCCATTGCTCCTGTGATTGCCCACCCATCATCTTCCTCAATAACAATGATGAATGCAACTTGGAGGGCTACCTGTGGCAAGTCTTCCAACAAAGCAGCAAGGTAGGCTGCCCAAGCAAAGTGTTTGTGTGGCATCCCACCATTCTCAGCCACCCTTTTGCCATCAACTTTGAGTTCTTCCCCCCAAGGCAAGTATTTGATGATTTCAACATCAAGGAGCAAAAGGCCAGGAAATAGCAAAAGCCAGTCATATGTCTGCATACGCTTTCCCTCCTTTAAGTGGTCCATGAGTGACAATCCATCTCCAATTCCATCCTCGTCTGCATGCTTGGTCCTCAGGCCCCAGTACACAAGGAAAACCGCAGACAACTGAGACACCACCACCACTACAATACTCGCAACACCAATTGCAAGGAGTTTTGTGTAGGAACCACCTTGTGTAACATCTGCACCTGCCACTCCTTTCCTTGATTTGGAGTCCCACAGAATGAAAACTGTGACAATGAACCCTACATCTGATAGCACATCAGCCAATGCCAACAAATGAGATGCAAACATGTCTTTCACTCTGTCCAATGGGATTCTCTCTTTGTAAGGAGAGCTGATAGTCAGAGAAAGATAGTAGAGAAGCAAGAGAGACATAAAAACCAACATCCCAATGATGGCAAAACCAACAAGTGTGGGAGTCAGAGTCTCCAACACACACACCTTCCTGACCAACCTTTCTGACACAACAAAGGCAGATGACATTGGAGACATGCTCTCCCATTTCCGGCAACCTCCTTGGCGGTAAGGAAGCGGATCACTTGAGACAAAATCTTCAATTTGCTCACCATTTGATGTGATCTTTGTTGTCCCATCCACCATAGACAAATTCTTCAAGCTGACATATTGCAAGTTTTCATTGTCGTCAATTTCCACATCTCCCTCTACCCTTGCAAGGGAACCAAACCCATCCACACTTTCCAAGTCTGGGTTGGATGAAATGCTCAGGCCACCAACAAATTGATCTATTTCTCGAAGACCTCTATCTCCTCTGAACAAAATCAAGTTGTCAAAACTTCGAATGGACACCAGCCCCTTATTGGACTTGATTGATAGATGGCCGTTCAGGTTCCCGCTGAGATTGTTAAATGTGGATAAAGTAGAAAATCCAACGAATAGGTTGTTGTGGATTGTCAAATTGCATCTCCTCACAGCATTAGAGCATACAACCTGCAAGTTTGGAAATGACAGGGACAACAAGTCGTTGCCTTCAAGTACCAATGAGCCCCCAACAGTAGCTAGACTTGGTAGCACCACGTTGCCCAGACCGTCGAAACGGAGGCGGCCATTGCCCACAATCTCCAAGCTCCCGTTCACTTGGGTGATGTTGCCCAGGCCGTTCACATCGGCGAGGTTGTCGTTGTCCCGAATCTCCAAGCTCCCGTTCACTTGGGTGATGTTGCCCAGGCCGTCCACATCAGCGAGGTTGTCATTGTTCACAATCCGCAAGTCCCCATTCACATAAGTGATGTTGCCCAGGCCGTTCACATCGGCGAGGTTGTCGTTGCTCCAAATCCACAAGCTCCCGTTCACTTGGGTGATGTTGCCCAGGCCGTTCACATTGGCAAGGTTGTCGTTGCTCCAAATCCACAAGCTCCCGTTCACTTGGGTGATGTTGCCCAGGCCGTTCACATCGGCGAGGTTGTCGTTGGCCCCAATCCACAACCTCCCGTTCACTTGGGTGATGTTGCCCAGGCCGTCCACATCAGCGAGGTTGTCATTGTTCACAATCCGCAAGTCCCCATTCACATAAGTGATGTTGCCCAGGCCGTTCACATCGGCGAGGTTGTCGTTGTCCCGAATCTCCAAGCTCCCGTTCACTTGGGTGATGTTGCCCAGGCCGTTCACATCGGCGAGGTTGTCGTTGGCCCCAATCCACAACCTCCCGTTCACTTGGGTGATGTTGCCCAGGCCGTCCACATCAGCGAGGTTGTCATTGTTCACAAACCGCAAGTCCCCATTCACATAAGTGATGTTGCCCAGGCCGTTCACATCGGCGAGGTTGTCGTTGCTCCAAATCCACAAGCTCCCGTTCACTTGGGTGATGTTGCCCAGGCCGTTCACATTGGCAAGGTTGTCGTTGTCCCGAATCTCCAAGTTCCCTTTCACTTGGGTGATGTTGCCCAGGCCGTTCACATCGGCGAGGTTGTCGTTGTCCCGAATCTCCAAGTTCCCATTCACTTGGGTGATGTTGCCCAGGCCGTTCACATCGGCGAGGTTGTCGTTGTCCCGAATCTCCAAGTTCCCTTTCACTTGGGTGATGTTGCCCAGGCCGTTCACATCGGCGAGGTTGTCGTTGGCCCCAATCTCCAAGTTCCCATTCACTTGGGTGATGTTGCCCAGGCCGTTCACATCGGCGAGGTTGTCGTTGGCCCCAATCCACAAGCTCCCATTCACTTGGGTGATGTTGCCCAGGCCGTTCACATTGGCGAGGTTGTCGTTGTCCTCAATCCACAAACTCCCGTTCACTTGGGTGATGTTGCCCAGGCCGTTCACATCGGCGAGGTTGTCATTGTCCTCAATCCACAAGCTCCCGTTCACTTGGGTGATGTTGCCCAGGCCGTTCACATTGGCGAGGTTGTCGTTGGCCCGAATCCACAAGCT
Organism: Ostreobium quekettii; assembly: GCA_905146915.1. Classification (NCBI taxonomy): domain Eukaryota; kingdom Viridiplantae; phylum Chlorophyta; class Ulvophyceae; order Bryopsidales; family Ostreobiaceae; genus Ostreobium; species Ostreobium quekettii. The sequence goes on along the minus strand of CAJHUC010000952.1, from coordinate 81,478 downwards.
CCCGTTCACTTGGGTGATGTTGCCCAGGCCGTTCACATCGGCGAGGTTGTCGTTGTCCACAATCCACAAGCTCCCGTTCACTTGGGTGATGGTGCCCAGGCCGTCTATATTTCTCAAGAAATCATTCTCAACCATTGACAAATCCTTTCCAACCGTTTTTATTCCAGCGAGCGGTTTTAATGATTGCAAGGTAGTGTTCAGGATGACAATACTATGTTGCACTTCCTTCAATAGTCCAGCCAAAGGTTCAAGGGAAGCCAGCTCATGACCTGAAATGTGAAGAGCATTTACCACGCCACTCGTCTCTCTTAAAACCTCAACAAGTCCCTCCAATGTCACATCTCCCAAATCATGGCACTTGCATACCGTCGGTTCAAAGACATCCAAACTAGTGACACACTCAATGTCATCCAAACAAATGCATGCTGAGTTGAATGTCTGGTCAGAGCATTTTGCCCAAGTGCCACTTGCAACAAATACCACCCCAACACACAGCAAACCAAGCAACCATCCACATATTGTCTTGCAAGCCATCGAGAAATATAGCTTCTTTGTTGCCATTTGGGCTGGGGCTGGTGATTGATAAGCCTCCTCTCAAATCATGCAGGAATCTGCCCCCTTCACACAGCAAACACACAACATGTAAAATGGTTCTGGAGAAAAGAATATTATAGTCTACATGAGTACAACAGTCAAAACATCGGTTGACTTGCATATTTACAGGTGCCCAACGTTCCTCCGTCAAACACAATATGCAACAGAGTAACAAAGTAACAATTACTCGCCGCCTCCGCCCCCTCCGCCGCCTCCGCCCCCTCCGCCGCCTCCGCCCCCTCCGCCCCCTCCGCCCCCTCCGCCCCCTCCGCCCCCTCCGCCCCCTCCGCCCCCTCCGCCCCCTCCGCCCCCTCCGCCCCCTCCGCCCCCTCCGCACGAGACTCACCCTCCGCCCCCTCCGCCCCCTCCGCACCCTCCGCACCCTCCGCACCCTCCACACCCTCCACCCCCTCCGCCCCCTCCGCACGAGACTCACCCTCCGCACGAGACTCACCACCCGGCAAAAGAAGGGCAACACCAAAAAGGAGGAAGAGGCACAGAAAGGCTCTCTGTAAGAAAAGAATCTAGGCGAAGCACATGGTCTCAAGGAAGTGCCAAGGGCATCAACCCAACGATGGGGAAGCGCAGAAGCCGTTAGAAGTGCATGACCCTATTTCTAGCAAAACCAGGGTAAACTGGCAAGGCAGCATGGCCCTAAAGGCGAGGGCAGGCAGGCAACGCCCGACGTACACGACATAATCGGACAAACCCCAGAGGGTGGGGCACAAGAGTGCGCAAGTGCAAAAATGGAAGGGCAACATGGTGCCATTGAGCAGAGGCAAGCGAAAGGAAATGGGCCAAGGAGGGCTGAATGCCAAGGCACAAGAGACAAGCCAAGGCAACAAGGGTGGGTGGGGTGCATAAACCAACACTTGTATTGAATCCTATCATTTGGCAATTCAAGTCAGCACTGCGTTGATGAAAGATGCAGCAGCAGCAGCCTTTGCATAGCTACCAGCCCACTTGCTCGCTCGCTCATGCGCTCACCCACCCACCCACCAACTCACTCATGATTCAATGCTCCAGCCATCCTAGTTTGGGCACACAAGGTGAGTGGGGGTGGCTGCCCTTGCAAACACATCTGCCTCAAGTGATAGGGGATTGAGAGCAGCACAAGAGTGCAGGAACGTCATGAAACTATTGCGGGATCGTCCTTTGACATGCTGCAAATTTGAGTGTTACCAACCTAGCAACACTGCCCGCAACATGCAAGAGCACTACACCTTACACCATGTCGCACTCTGCTAACAGGTTGATAATTTTTGACAGCACCAATCGCTATGGGCCACACACCAACAAGTGCCAGCTCTTGGGGGGCTCAACATCCTTTGTAAAAGAAGACACTAACTCTTCACAGTGGTCATTAACATACTGCAAGTTGCCTAACATATTTCAAACTTCATCATGGGTGTACCCTTAAGGGTAATTGTGCCTCCTTTTCCCCTTGGCTTCAACTCCATCTAGTCAATTCCTATGTATTGTGCTTCCCCCCTGCATCACCAGGGCACATCAATATGCATGCTTGCTGTGCTGACCTACATGAGCGACTGACGAATTCCAACAGTGATGGTCGTTGGCAACCTCACATCACTCTTGGTAACAGCAGGATGGCTGGTGGTGCTCGCGTGCAGTGTGCAACTATGTGAGCGAATAACAATGTGTGCAGTGATGGTCATTTGCAATCATGCGTCACTCTCAAAATCAACAGGCCGATATTCCTTGCAGAAATATAATGTGCATATGCAAAGCACGTGGCAAGCATCATCGGCACATACATGCTGAGGAATTGCCACCATGCAGTTAGAAATATTATTGATTTGCCGGATGTCAACCAGGGAACTGATATTTGCAGCATTAATTCGTGGCAAACACGACAGCATGTTGCTCGTGTTATTGGCTTGCCTGTAGATCACGACACTTTTTCAATCGCCACAGTCGATGCCTGCACTGCGCATTTGGCGCCCGTGGTAAATTAAGTATATTTCTGAGGTCGTAATCGTCAGCCACGCACATAGCCCTTCGGCGGGCTACGTCGTTGCTTAATTAACCAACGACCTTGTAAGGCGCTGGAAAATTCCGAACCCTTTATGTACTTCGCCAAGGCCCTATTGCGGGCGAGTCCCTTTCCTGGTTTGTGTGCGGCGCTCATCGCACCCTAGGAGCGCACAGCCAGCACAGCGGCTCGACAAAATTCAGCACAAAAACGCTCGTCGGGTCACAGCGCAGGTGGTTCAAAGGACCCGAGGCACCGGTGCAAGGGCCCGAAGCGGCCGACCCTGCAGTGCAAAACCCCCCAGGGGCCGTACGCTGGGCCGCCCATCCACATTCATGTGATGGCCTGAGGAGGTGATACCCCCCTTGCACACTGGGACTGGGCCAAAAAGAACGCAGCACCGATTGCGCCGCTAACAACTCTGGAAGTCCCTAGCAACCCAAACGGGCGCGGAGTAGCCTGTTGCGCCTCGTGATAAAGCGCGGCATGGATGCCCATCCTGATATTCGCGTCCCAGACTGCAGCACAGGCCGATGGCGGCGTCAACAGCACAGGAGGGACCATAGCGACCCAGGCCAGGGGCAGGCCATCCCGATGCGCCTCACAATTGCAGGCCACTTCGCACAGCGACCCGGGTCACACCCCGAGCGGTACTCCCCAACCAGCTTTTCGAGCCAGCTCACCGGCCCAGCAGGTTGCCAATCATCGAATGCCACCCATACCCAACAGAAAGGGGTGCGCGACTCACCTTGCACGCGCGGCTTCTCCTTACTCCTCCTGACTCGGAGGCCCTGCGTTGAAAAAGACACTGTGTCAGGCTCGTCGACGGACATTGGGGGCTCTCGTAGGCGGGGGTGGTGCTTCCCATGTCTCCCACGACACGTCACCATTCCACACGCATCGCTGTAACGATGCTCGCGCATCACGGCAAGGGAACGGACAAGTGGCCCAGGCGTCCGGAAGGATGAGGAGGTCGGCCGACGGCGATGGCAAGGGCAGGGGCGTCGACTCAGGCGCCGCTACGTGGCTACCCCAATCCAGGATTGGCCATGCAGCAACTCTCTATATCTTTCCCGACAGAGGGCCCACCGGCAGTGTGCAGAGCGTCGTCTACACTACTCACAGGTGCGGCGACTCGCAGAGCGCTCCCCAAGAAACCGAAACGCGTCGGATCGGCGACAAAGGTAACCAGGGCCTTTTGCGCCCGTATTAGCGAACGGGGGGTTTTGATGGTTCATGGCATTATCTGATTGGTGGCGTCATCACGCTGTGGTTGGATTGGTCAACTGGACCAGCGCCCGAGGTGACGCCGGACGCCTCCCCAGCCACTACCTACGTACAGCATGTTCCGTTCTTTGTGGCCAGATTGGGTCACAGGATATCGCACGTGTGATTCTCCCGCACTGCAACAGGCCGGGAGCCGCCTGAGCGGACATCACACACCACGCGGTTCCTGTCCAGCTGGCCTCGCAGTCCCGGGTCGGACTCAATCCTGAATCGCCTACCCCCCCTCCCCTCCCCGCCGCGGTCCCTTCTGTCGATTGTGTGAAGGCGCCTTTGCTGTGTGCGTGCCTTGAGGGGCTCGGCTCCTTGTCGAAACAGGCCAGCCCTGACAGCGACTGGGCTGGTCAGCGGCCAGAGACAAGAGATTCGGGCTGGAAAACTTCTGGCCCAGTCGACTGGGTGAGGAGGGGGGGCGGGCCCATCAACAGTGGCCTGAGCGGCAGCTGCTGCCTGTAACCCCAAAGATGGGGGAAACGCCCCGAGCAACGCACCTTTTCCCGTACAGAAGGGAGCCCCCAAGGCCAGCGCTGACGGGTGTTTTGGGTTTTCTCTTTCCGATCGATGCTCCTTCGCGGCGAACCAGGGCTGGCTGACGTCCGCGGCGCGATCTTGGGGCAACAGTGAACATAGCATGGAACAAATTTCCGCTGGCATGGAAAGCAGATCCTTGGGTCGGTGCCGCGCCGCTCGAGCTGCAATCTTGTTTGGAGCCCAGAGCAAGAACCAGAAGGAACTCGCAGAAGAAAACCGCAGCGACCAAGGGACAGAGTTTCCAGGCCTTTCTTTGCGGACCAAAGATTTGAACGGAGGCGCACAAGTGTCAGAATCCGCCCAGCAACGTCCAGGGTAAGAGATCTCCCGAGACAAAACCGCGACACCCCGAGGCCTCATGGGGCCGGAACGGTCTTTGCGCCTTTCATCACCGCGCGTATCAAAGCGGACTTGGCGAGACCCGTTTACCTCACTACGAAACGGCGCCAAGCGGCCGCCAGGTATGATAGCTGCACGCTGCGGTGGCGGTGGCGCTCACTCGAAGACGCAGGGCGTGCACCAAGACGGTTGGGTAGCAGACGCCCCAGCCCACACTGTCGCATTCCCCGCAGCACTGCCACCACTCGTCCCTCCATCTCCGCTCGCCACCCGAACGGTCGATGGCGAGGGTCGTGTATGCGGGGCCGCCGCCCATGGACGCACCCACCTGAAGGCCTTGCAGCAGAGTGTATCCGGCTTTTCCGGCCGGCTTGGCCACCACGGAGCTGCGGGCGGCGGGCGGATTGACGGGCGAGGAGGGGTGGCGTGCGGCGCTCTGTGGAGTGGCGAGGAGGCACTGGTATGAAGGAGGCGCCAGTTCTGACCAGCTTCCACCTTTTGTGTGTGGAGCAGCGGGTACGCAACAGGCACAACGTTGGTCCGGGAAATTCGGGGCGCTAAGGCGCTTGCCATGCTGCCGGATCACAGCACTGCCGCGAAACGTTATGCGTGGCGTCGGCCCCCACTGATTGGATAAATGCGGGGCCTCGTGCACTGGCAGAAACAACATATTCGCGGCGCCAACTGAGATATCATTTTGACACAAAGTGGCGCCATCATGATGATTGTGTTGGCATAAATGTAGCTGTGACGGCATCAATTATTGTCAAACGGCATCCCATTCAGAATCATGGTAATATCATTTTCCACTGGTGGCGATTGACTGGACAAAGGGGGAACGGCAGAAGTTTACTTGCACGGTGCATTTCATTCCTTGGGCTTAATTCCATCCAGATGTATGACACACGTGTGTGAAAATGGGCAAATTTCCAATTGTGCAGCAATGGCGCAAATCTAACTGAATGGGTGCAAGCGGTGTGGCAAATTGTCAGCTGAAGTCAAGAAAACACGAAGTAATGGTCGCCCGTAATGTCCAATGTTCGCCACGTCAAGCACGAAGGAACTGCTGCAAATGCATGTAGATCACATGCAGTGGCACGCGCTTCGAGCACCGTGCTACTCATGCTAATTGACACATCTGTTTTCAAATCGTTGTCTCGCAATCAAGCGTCATAGGAAACGTGCAGAATTTATGCACGACGCCATCAAGTAGGAATAAGATATAGGCAAACCGTTCCAACCCATTCCACACAATCGCCAAAGACCAAAACCAACACATGTGTGGTTGGCCGCTGTGCACGGCGGCACATCTCATTCTGCAAATTCCCAGGCAACTGACTGGCTATGCAAAGCAATGAATGCCCACCACCAATCAGGAACGAAAATTTCTTGCCGAGAAAGAGCTATTTTTCACCCAGCAATTCTAGGGCCGTCGAGCATTGTGATCGTTGTGTACATGCAATAAGCGTTGAGGCATTTGGTGGGCTTTCAATTTCCATTTGTGACGACTTCAGCGCTGCCACTTATTGCTGCACACCACGCTTGCCTCACAGGGTTCAGCCTTCATATGACAAGCCTGCAACACCAAGCAAAACTTGTTTCCTGTTTAAAAGACGATGCGCATCATGGTCACCACACAGCGCACTGGCGCAGACGGTGCAAGGGAATTCCAGAGGTCAGCCGTGCCAGGTGCCCCTCAGTCGCCACTTCCGCTGAACGTTTATTGCGATGGATGTTTGGCCTTTGGGATAAGCTCTGAGCGGCATTGGCAACTGCACCACCTTGGTGGCCTGAAGTCTTTAGAAAGGGCGCTCACCACCTGCGGGGCTTTCGCGGATTACTCCAAACAGGAACAAAACCTAACTCTGGAGAGAGGAAACAAGCGGTGACGATCGGCGTCATTTCCTCCACGATAGAGGCTGGTGAATTCCTATAAAATTGGCATCAGCGTGGCAGCAGAACACTGCAAAACAGCGGAAGGAAGGGGCTGTTGTTGAATGGACAGTTGGACTGAATGACCCAGCATACTCAAGATAAATCTTTGTATTGATGCATTGGAATTCGCAGTCGACAGCGAATTCCATTCATGAAATGACTATTATGTTAATGGGCTGCTTCCAAAGGCGACGACAAATGGATTGCACCGATCGTTGAAACGGCAGCCAATTCTGAGCGGCCATTTGAGGCCTGCTCCTCGTTTTCTGGCCACGTTGTAACTTGAGTCAGTGTATATGTCGCCCAAAGCGACCGCACTCTAGTATTTCGTAAGGCATTATAAGCCACCAGTGCAACAAACGGCAATTGGATCCACATACGACACGTCAATTTACAGATGTAACAAGCTGAGGACAGAGTACAACGTGCCCCTCCCACACAATCAGTTAAACACCCCTTTTCCGTCTTGGGAAAGGGATTATTTCCCTCTTTTTTTGTGTGTTCGTCTTTCTTCTATCCATCAACGGTTATTTTGTGGGTTGTTATACGTTCCGCTACTTTGACCAAAGTAGATGTGGTGGTTGGGTGCTGTGAAATGCGTGGATCTTAGGAACTGTGCAAGAACAGAACACGTACATGGGGTAGGAATGTTCAAAATGTCGCCTGGAAATATCACATTAAGGTCTTGGACATCTGGATTTGCCACCTCAATTGCGCACAAATCAGTGCCAAATGTATTGGCAATAACATAGGCAGTGTCGCCAGGCTCCACTGTGTATGGGGCAACGCACATCCCTGCAAAGGATAAAAGGTATACAAACAGCAGCAACCACAAGCGATATATTAAGCTAAGGAAAAGACCAGTAATTTGGCAGGTGACAGTGGACAAATATTCGACATCATCGCACTGAAAGATGGAACCATGAAAGAAAGCAATGGTAAAATGCGCTAATATCTTGTACACCAAGTTTGGGAATATCAAAGGAGGGGTACACACACAGCGCAACGTACTTGTGACCACCGTACTCCAACGGGTGAATACGTGTCAACATCCGCTAAATGGTGCAAAATCATCACAGAGCTCATTTGCATTGTGATGTGCATTCTAATGTTCGTCTGGCAATATGACACAAGCCTGTCAGTGATGATTACAACACACATTTGCATTCTTGTATTCACACGTTATATACACAGATATGCAAACTTCCATGTTCAAGTGCGCATTTACGTTGGCCAAAGGCAGCCATGTTCTAATCTGTAACCGACAACTTGCTGACTCGCCGTCTCCCACATCAATCCAGGGGCAACGTCCACTTTGCCCTCGGAGAGGGTGACGACGCCATCAAAACAACGGCCATTCTCCCCGCTCCAGCGCATCTATTTGATGCTCTCCGCAATTCCTGATACACTTCAGCCTTGGCACTATGCACATATCGCCCATGTGGAGACATTATAATGCGCTGATTGGGATAAAGAAGCCACATTCAGATGTGACTGTAAATATGGCAGCATCCGTGCATCAATGATAAACGGATGCTACAGATCCACATCTAATGAGGCTAATCTGCCATTGGTATCTACAAATAATGTCTCTTTCCTCAAGACAGTATCACAATGTAAAACTAGATGTGGCACGACTGTGAAACAAGATGCGAACACGAGAATTAGCGTCCACTGGGATGTTCATCGCTCGTTTCAATCCTGATCATCAAGCATTTACCATGACAGTACGAAGTGCAGCCACAAATCAACTTGGTCGCATCAGCAGGCTCGTTACTTGCTTTACGTTGTTTTGCGTTGTTTTATGTTGTGCTGTTTTGTTTACATTTTTGCGTTTACTTTTTACGGCTGTATTACGTTTCTGCGGCTCGTTGTGGCACCCAGGTTGGACGAGGAAAGTCACGTACAATGATCAGTCTTCCGCCCCCTGATTGCCTGCAACACAGTGTCCACCTTGCCGTCGGCAAAGGCAACGACGGCATGGAACAAACTTCGCTTTCTGCCCATTCTATCTCGTCTGACTGCCACTCCCTGAATTCCTGCGTCTGTGCACTGTCCTCAATACACACAGCTGTATTTACGTTGTGTTTACGTTTTTGTACGGGTAGAAACGTAAAAGTTATATTTGCACGTAAACCCCGGAATACTTTCAGTTTTACGGCGTAAACAACAAGCCTGCGCACCAGCAACCTATTTGAATTGAGTGGGTAAATTGACATCGGCTTCCGCCGGCGCTCGAGCTGTCATTACCGCCATCATCTCTGCTCGCATTGAAGTCAGCCGGTTTCGCCCCTTCTGTGTCGCCTAAAGACACATGCAACAATTTTGGCGACAATGATCAACATCTGTCGGCATGCCTCACCGACGAAATGGCCACCTCATAAGAGGTGCATCTGCTAAACAAATCTACCATGGATTTACGCACCATATTCAAGAGATCAATTAACTGCATGCTTTCTTTATAATGTACACTGCAACGTTGAATACAGCCATATCCTGGATATACACATTATGTACTCGAAGATAAGGCGGTCACAAAGAGCTGCGCTGTCGATGCACAGTTCAATACTCGAAGATACAACCATGGATACGAAGACCTTAGATATACAATATGTGATACATCATTGTAACCGCCCTTGTACCCGCATGTCCGTAATGGGCGCCATTTACTATACATGAGTGGCTAAACAATGGTTGTTCAATTTTCGTCAATTTGACTGAATCGAATTTGCAAGCAAATGGAAGGTCACGAGTGCCCCACAGGAATTGTGTGTGCCTGGCACGCGTGTCAGCCAGCACATCCTAAATGAATTCTATGCCATGCTCTTCAAAATTTGATAGCTAACGGCGGATTGTGTTCACGCTATGTGAAATTTGCAAACTTGCAAAAATCCCAATGCGAATTTCACTTTGGTCTCTTAGGAATTATGGCAATCACCGCCACAGCTGACCGCGGTTGGATTTACTCGTGACATCTTAGTGCGAGCATATAAGGGAAGTCAATAGGGCGATTTTGGTGCGCTTGGCGTCACTTTGATGTTAAGCTCAGACCACCCCACCCCACCCCACCCCATCCCCATCCCCATCCCCATCCCCATCCCCATCCCCATCCCCATCCCCATCCCCATCCCCATCCCCACCAAACCACTTAAGGACTTTTCCCCACCTTGGCAAGGGGAGTCTTGCCCCCTAATTGGAGAGCCTGTCCCGCTGGGCTCCATGAATAACTATGCTATGTATGAATATGCGCCCTATTGCTTTGAGCAAAATGGATCGATTGCTCAACAGGGCTTGGGGAATTCAAGTGCATGGCTTTTAGCAGTTCCACAAAAGCGTGCCACTCACATGGGGTAGGAACGAACAACATGTTGCCTGGAAAGATTACATCAAGGTTGCGAACATCTGGGCTGGCCACTTCCATTGCAGATAAATCTGTGCAAAATGCAGTAGCAATAGCAATGGCAGTGTCGCCGTGCTTCACACTACGGTCACAGAAATGTCGGCACCCGACGGTCGGCAGCTGCCGACGCTGGACCGACGGTGTCGGCTGTGTCGGCTGCCGACGTCTGCGCGTCTTACATGCCCTGACGGGGCGCCGACACGCGCCGACGTAGCATCCCGACGTCTGCACCGTAATGTCGGCCAAAAGGTGCATTGTCGGGCCCCGATAATGCAGCCGACACGGTTTTTCCCCCCCCGGACATTCCGCACCCGACGTCTGCCGATCGTCCTCCGAGTGTCAGAGGTGTCTGCTGGCTTGCAAGCCAGCCGACTCCGCCGACTCTTCGCAGCGTCCCGGGATACTCAGGGAGAAAGACATTACCACTCCCTTGATTCTTTGCAGAGGCCCCAAGGAGGCAGAGTGGAGCTGTCCAAGAGATTGCCAAGGCTGAGTGCCAGCCGCCAACGACCGCCAACAGACTGCCAACACGCCGGTTGATGAGCCTCTTGAGGTGGGTCCGTCAAGTTTGGCTAGCGTCGCGCTGCGTTCGTCGTTACCACAAGCCAAAGGGCAGCTGGCGCAACCAAATACGAGCGGCAATGGAACCCCTGTTTGAAAACGGGTCGCTCACCGTCTTTGTTCCGTACTCGACGGAGCTCGCCGGTTTGGCACTTGAAGATTCTTCTCTCCTTGAATAACCTTTTGTGGGGTGGCTGGTGCTGACGTCTCGATGTCAGTTCTGCGCTGCCCTGCGAGCATTGTGCGCAGCCTGCCCTTGGCCCTGCTCATGCTTCCCCAGCTGCCTTTTATTTCGCCGGCGCCTGCTTTGCACTTCTCATGCTTCGCCAGCTGCCTTTTATTGCGCCTTCTATTAGGCGCGCCGGCGCCCCATCCCTGCTGCCGCCATCGACCACAAGAACACAGTGGAACAGGTCCGTTGGTTGGTTGGCAATTTTACAGGGGTGCTGTGCGTCCGTTCAGGGCTGTCGATTGGGCGCTCTTGGCCTCAACAGCTGAAAGAGCGTGGCGACGTTGCTTATTGCTTGAGCTGTTCACCACAGAAAACAGCCTACCGGCGATGCACGTTTCTGGAGAACGTTTGCGCCTTTGAACGTCCAATGTGTGGCGGCTTTATGGGCACTTGTACGGCCTCTCCTATGATGGCTTCGACAAGTGGCAACGAATTTACAACTCTTTTCTCGCAGGTCGTGATCCAGGTGACTTGCAATAGCACAAGAGAACTGAAACGACGAAGAGCACCACTTCGAACTTGCGATGGAATTGAATCCAAGCCACAATTTCGTTCAGCACAGAGGGATGACCTGGAGAGGGAGCCATTGGCAGCTTGGCGGAGAATCGGCTGTGGTGAAGTGGACAAAGGAAGATGCTTACAAGTCAGATATTGGAGCACCCTGTCTACTGCGGAGTGCTATAGGTGCCATTGCCGGCTAGGATGGAACAAAAAACCAAGAGAATGCACTGACCCAGCAGAACGCATCACTGTTTGTCACTGTTTTGTCCACGGCAGCATAATTCACAAAATAGAAAGGCGCGACATGTTGTCCATCAACCACAACACCAAAAGATATATCAATGCAAGTACGGTATTGTACCAACGTGGGATACACTGCAAAGGATGGAAGACCAGCAAGCTAGAGAATACCAACAAGGACCGAACACACAAGGAACAACAACTGGAGAAAAAAGAGAAACAGAGTAGAAGTGCCACGACTAGAAGAAACAGGGTCCCCCAAAACACCCTGCCTAAGAGCCTGAGAGGAGCATCTAATGCAGCGCCAAAGCCCAGCTGAACTCCATAAGCCCTTGAGGGGCAGCTGATGTAATCTGCCTGCTCTGCGCCCTGCCCGACACCCGAAGAGGGGCGACTGAATACAGCTCAAAAGCCCAGCCGAAATGCCCATATGGGCACTGCGAATTCCCAAAGCACCCCCGAAAGGCCTGGAGGGGTGACTGCTTGCATCTATGATATAGGTTCAGGTGCATCATGATTAGAAGGGCCACTGGGCGACTGCCATTGCACTGGGCATGGCAGCTGCTAAAACACTGTGGGTGCAGCTGCACCCTGAAATGTGCCCTACAAAACTGCACCCAGCAAACTGCACCCTGCAAATTGCACCACTGCTCTGCCTCTTGCAGCTGGGTGCACAACCCACAAAGGATAACCATGGCTCCACCATATTCTGATGTTCCACTGAAGTGTGACAGTGCTTCCCATCGCTGGAGAATTGTTATCCACTAGTAACACCATAAGATATGTTCTCAGGAGAGGCTGTTGAGCATCCAGCACCTCATGTGCCATGTGCTGTTGAACTGGATCAGGTAGCGCTCATCACTGTCATGCCCCATATAGCCTTATGTGTAAGCATATCGACTGGCACTGCATACAAACTAGGATCCTTGCTGGAGGCCCTTTCACTTCCCCAGTTCCGAATCCGCAATACCCATGACTGAAAACCATTCTGGCCAGTCATCTGCCTGATGTGCCTAATGACTGACCTGGCAGGCAATCCTACTGCCAGTACCATCTCGCAAATGGCTCTATTCTCACATGGAATCAAAGGGCTTTTCCTTGCCGCTAGCCCAGTGGCTTGGTAGCAGCCTCGTGGGATCGCCAAACGGACCATTCACATGGGTTTTCGATGTCGAGGGTGCCTATGAAATGTACGAGTCATACAGGTGAGCACAAATAACTGCTGCAAATACTCCGTGCCAGATAGTCTCGTTGTGCATCTTCTCCAGCTCAGCTGTTTTTGTCTGTACAATGAAGAATGCCTGCTTGTTCCCTTGCTGAACAAGATCATTGCCCCTGCGATGTCATTGGCTGATTCCTCTTGCATTTTACTCAATGATTGTTCTTTCTTTCCCTGGCTGTCTATACTCTTTCACTCCAGTGACAGAGATGTGTTTGATCAAAGATGGCGAATATCGTTGACCTGTCACAAACTGCCCCATGTCGTCTTGATTGTGATGCCTTGATGTCGCTGTGATTGTGCCAATCTGGTCAGTCATCTGGCTTAGTCAGTCCAAGTCAGTCTGGCCAGTCGATATCACCTCTGCTGCTTGGATATGCTGGGCAGTTTAGCTCTGAGCCTTGCATCATGGAAATTGTGTCTGAGCACATTTGTCCAAGACCTAACAGAACACTGTGCTCCCACCACTAGGGCCATGTGGGGCTACTATCACACAGCACTGGGAGGCCATGCATCTGCGTTGCATGGACAAAAGGTATTGTGCCATGAAAACATCCTCATGACCAAACAGCAGTGATACATTGAATAATACATGATGTCAATCAGATCATCCACAGTGAGCGAAAATTTCATGCAGAGGCTTAAAAATGCTGTTGTGCTCGGCCTCAAAGGTATTTGGGGGTCCAGGTGCAGGCTATGGTGCTGGCCCAGCAGATGGTGCTGAAGGTGGCGCATCGCCTGTAGACCGGATACAACCAGCAGCTGACATGCCAGCGGAAGGACAAGAAGAGATTGTTGGACCCTCTGATGGTGCGCCTCAAACGGGGGAAGATCATTTGCTGTCTTCTGAGTAAGTCACAGGACTAACTACCCAGTACACTATGGATTCGTGGAGGGAGCACGCTCAACTTGCATCAAGAGCTGCCACTGCTGCCAGCCTTGCTGCGCAACAAGTGGCCGCCTACTCTGCAGCTGCATCCTCCGCATCGTCAGCTGCCATTGCAGCCGCTGAGAGGGCAGCTGCCGCAGCAGGCTCAGCACAGATCGCTCTGGAACGTGGGGCTGCAGATGTCATATTGGCGGTGGGTACTCAGTCTCATGCTTGCTGTGCATGCCATCCTGCATTCTGTGTGGCACCTTGTTGTGGCAAGTACAGATGACTCTGCCAAGGAGATTTGTTTCTTGTTGTCCATGCACACAGTGGGGTACAGACAGAGTTGGACAATAAGAATAAGAGTGTCTCTCACATGAGGTACATGCATCGGTGTTGTGGTCTTATCCACATTTTCTATACCCTTGGTGCAGGCAGAGGTGCGGGCAGTGAAGGCTGCTGAAGCAGCTGCAAAAGCTGAGAGCTGTGCTGCTGATGCTGCAGCAATGGCAGCTGGTTATGAAGATTCTTCCAAAGCCCAGGTACAGCAACAGTGGTGCCAGCCAACATTCATCTGTGTGGGCTTCAGTTTTAAACTGAATAAATAATTGCACCCTTTGTATTGAAACTGGCTGAATTTCGCATTGATTACACCTGTGGAAGATGTGTCACCTGTTTAGCGCAGTATTTCATATCTTACTACCCTGCAAATTGAGAAGAACAAAATTCTCTATCATCTGGCCAAATATAATGCAGGACATGCTGGACAGTCTTTGAGTTGGATGTATCTGCTTGCACCGCTCTGTTGATTACTGTACTTTGCAAGTAAGTTGGGGCTGCAGAATGCCTGCAAAGGTCACCAGAAGTATCTTCCCCAGGATGCCAACTTTTTGTTCCACATCTTCGTGCCATCTGAGATGCTTTGTTGTGCAGTTTGCGATACCACTCATTGCTGAAAATTGGTGGTGAGAGGGTTTCGGGCACCTGTGCCACTGGCCAGTATTACCACTTCAAGTGCGTAGACTGTCCGGTGTCCAGTCGCAATGCTTAGCTGTGGCAAGCCCCGCTATTCCAGAGTGATATTGTGCAGCTCATGCATTATGAACTGCTGGGCGTCTGTTCCACAGGCGGCACTTGCAAACCTACGAGGTCATATGGCATATGGATGTTTAAAAACATCCAGATATGAATCTGTTTTGCGCTGTAGGGGCCAAAGAAGCCGTGCTTGCCCGCACAATCAGCACCTGCAACGAGGTAATGCGGACTGGCAGCCACTCAATCAGAATAAGGTTTCGTGGGCATTGAACGCCCCCAGATACATGTTTGATAGCAAGGCGTGGTGGCAGCGGATGGGGGCGGCGTATGACACTCGTAGGCAGACGAAAGAAATGGAGGGAGTCATTGCCAAGGCCAGGGCTATGCAGGTATGCAATTACATCAAACTGATTTGGGCACAATTGCACGAGTCATTAGTTCTCATACCATGACAAGTGCAAAATGCTGTGTGACATGTGTAACGTGCACCATGCAGCTCGAAGTGCATGCTGCACTACACTGACTTCACAACTGTTGTACACATGTGTACTCATTAATGTGGGGTCACCCATTCTGCGATTGTTTGATATGAAGACGCCAGATGGATTGGAAGCCAGAGTGCAAACCATGAATT
Source organism: Ostreobium quekettii (assembly GCA_905146915.1). Taxonomy (NCBI): domain Eukaryota; kingdom Viridiplantae; phylum Chlorophyta; class Ulvophyceae; order Bryopsidales; family Ostreobiaceae; genus Ostreobium; species Ostreobium quekettii. Next base: position 66,109 of record CAJHUC010000952.1, on the reverse strand, counting down.
GATGTGCGTACGCTTGCATTGGGCATACGCATGTGCATGAGAAGCCCAACATTGGTTGCCATGCGCAGGCGAAGCTGGCCAGATATGTCTTAGGCGAAGACACAGACGAGGAGGTGACTTTGCCTCAAAACCAAGCAGCGTCTCCAGGACGTCAGCGACTCTGCTGACACAGAAGAGCAAGAAGATGTGGATGGAGAGAGTGGGACTGTGGCTCGCTGGACGACCAGACCCCGAAGCAAGGAGACAGCATGAGCAACCTCTCAGGGCCTGTTTTCCCTGAACGTGCGGGGTTGCATTTTTGGCTTCTGCCATCCCATGTTGCGAACGAGTTCTTTCTATCCGTCTAGGAAGCTGGCCCCTTTTGCACAGACACACACACACACACACACACACACACACACACACACACACACACACACACACACACACACACACACACACACACACACACACACACACACACACACACACACACACACACACACACACACACACACACACACACACACACACACATACACACACACACACACACACACACACACACACACACACACACACACACACACACACACACACACACACACACACACACACACACACACACACACACACACACACACACACACACACACACCCAACCCAGAGAGGCTGGTGTGGGGTTGGAGGTGGGGGGCTGATGGGACCATGTTTCGTTGGGAACCATTCCGTTGTATTGGCCAATCGTCTCCATGACGCCTGACAGAACGGGTTCAGTGATGTGCCATGGACTTTGGCAAATGTAACCACCACAGCCTATTCAGCATGTGCCATGCCAGATCATCCTGTTTGCGCAAGAAGCAGCAGTCTTTGCAAAATACATGTGATACTGCAGTTAACAACACTGAACAAAACATCATCACAGCTTGAAACAAAGTCCTTGTGTTGCTCCTTCCACCCATTGCTGAAGGGCCAGGTGAAGTTAGGATCACGACACCATGTGACGCTATAGTTCCATTTCCTCTTCCCTCCATCCAGCTCCATCCAGGCCCTTCACAGCCTCCTCCAAAGTAGAGTGCTTGACGAATTTCTTGTATACATTGCAGCCCCTGTTCCATCCGCCCCTACAAGACAGCTACACATTTTGCTTTAGTATCAGTTGTCCTGACCCCATACCCCTGTGATATCACAGATGCAGACAATCACTGGCACAAAATGGGAAACAGGTCATGCCATCGGCAGCCACCCCTAAGCGATAACTTCCCTGCAACCCTTTTCCATCCCATCCCATGTAGAATGGTGAAGATGATCCCAGTCATTTAATTTGGTGAAAAGATTCGCCTTCTGCACAGCAATTGACATCTATCCAGTTGGCCATCCGCTCAACCTATTAATCGGCAATTCTGTCAGGCAGAGATGCTTTTTAATAGAACACAACACATGCCTGCTTTTGCAAGTCACACTGTAAAGGACAATGGCAAAAACAAGCAAGGTACATACAAGAACCCATCAGACAAAGCAACTTACCTTGGGTGGCCACCAGCTCCTTGTGGGACTTGATGGAAACAGGTGACACATTAGTTACATTTCTTCTTCCCCCCATCCAGCTCCATCCAGGCCCTTCACAGCCTCTTCCGAAGTGGAGTGCTTGATGCATTTCTTGTATACATGAAAGCCCCAGTTCCATATGCCCCTACAAGACAGCCACGCATTTGGCTTTAGTATCAGTTTCCCTGACCCCACATCCCTGTGATATCACAGATGCAGACTATCATTGGCACAAAATGGGAAACAGGTCATGCCATCGGCAGCCACCCAAGTGATAACTTCTCTGTAACCCTTTTCCATACCATCCCATGTAGAATGGTGAACATGATCCCAGCCATTTAGTTTGGTAAAAAGATTCGCCTTCTGCACAGCAATTGACATCTATCCAGTTGGCCATCCGCTCAACCTATTAATCGGCAATTCTGTCAGGCAAAAATGTTTTTTAACAGAACGCAACACATGCCTGCTTTTGCAAGTCACACTGTAAAGGACAATGGCAAAAACAAGCAAGGTACATACAAGAACCCATCAGACAAAGCAACTTACCTTGGGTGGCCACCAGCTCCTTGTAGGACTTGATGGAAACAGGTGACACATTAGTTACATTTCTTCTTCCCCCCATCCAGCTCCATCCAGGCCCTTCACAGCCTCTTCCGAAGTGGAGTGCTTGACACATTTCTTGTATACATGACAGCCCCAGTTCCATATGCCCCTACAAGACAGCCACGCATTTGGCTTTAGTATCAGTTTCCCTGACCCCACATCCCTGTGATATCACAGATGCAGACTATCATTGGCACAGAATGGGAAACAGGTCATGCCATCGGCAGCCACCCAAGTGATAACTTCTCTGTAACCCTTTTCCATACCATCCCATGTAGAATGGTGAACATGATCCCAGCCATTTAGTTTGGTGAAAAGATTCGCCTTCTGCACAGCAATTGACATCTATCCAGTTGGCCATCCGCTCAACTTATTAATCAGCAATTCTGTCAGGCAGAGATGTTTTTTAATAGAACACAACACATGCCTGCTTTTGCAAGTCACACTGTAAAGGACAATGGCAAAAACAAGCAAGGTACATACAAGAACCCATCAGACAAAGCAACTTACCTTGGGTGGCCACCAGCTCCTTGTGGGACTTGATGGAAACAGGTGACACATTAGTTACATTTCTTCTTCCCCCCATCCAGCTCCATCCAGGCCCTTCACAGCCTCTTCCGAAGTGGAGTGCTTGACACATTTCTTGTATACATGACAGCCCCAGTTCCATATGCCCCTACAAGACAGCCACGCATTTGGCTTTAGTATCAGTTTCCCTGACCCCACATCCCTGTGATATCACAGATGCAGACTATCATTGGCACAGAATGGGAAACAGGTCATGCCATCGGCAGCCACCCAAGTGATAACTTCTCTGTAACCCTTTTCCATACCATCCCATGTAGAATGGTGAACATGATCCCAGCCATTTAGTTTGGTAAAAAGATTCGCCTTCTGCACAGCAATTGACATCTATCCAGTTGGCCATCCGCTCAACTTATTAATCGGCAATTCTGTCAGGCAAAAATGTTTTTTAACAGAACGCAACACATGCCTGCTTTTGCAAGTCACACTATAAAGGACAACGGCAAAAACAAGCAAAGTACATGCAAGAACCCATCAGACAAAGCAACTTACCTTGGGTGGCCACCAACTTCTTGTGGGACTTGATGGAAATAGTATCATCAACTGAGCAGCAGTTCACAGCCTCCTCTAAAGTTAGGTGCTTGACGAATTTCCTGCCGGAGCCTATGGTTGGGGCCTCCCGTCTGCCATGCCTAGGCACCATGACAGCATATCGATCTACAAAGACGGTTCCAGCTCGAACAGCACTGTGTGAGGCCCAGATCTGCGGCAGATATATATTCCAGATCTCCACTTGAGAATCACATGAATGCAAACAGACTGCGGGTGTTGCAAGTCAAGCCAACGGTGGCAAAAGGCTAGGACCAGCCAGCACAAGCCAACAAGAGTTGCCAACCGTTGGGCGACCTCTGGGTTCTGGCGATGCTTGGGGGCTGGCGATTCACCTGGGCGCTGGCGACTCCCCTGGGTGCTGGCGACTCCCCTGGGTGCTGGCGACTCCCCTGGGTGCTGGCGACTCCCCTGGGTGCTGGCGACTCCCCTGGGCGGTGCTCAAGGCGAGCTCAAAGGGCGCCTTTCCGCCCCTTCCATGCTCCCCTTGCCTCCGGTCGCTCCTACCTGCACAAACGCAGCGTCGTTTCAAAAAAAATTTTGAATTTTGGAAGGTGGTTACTCATGCCGCCCTCTCCTCCCCGCGCGTTCTTCAACGCTCCTCTTGTTCTGTCGTCCATGTCGTCCCTATCGCGCAGGGGGCACAACACCAAAGACCTCACGCGGCTCTCTCCTCTGTGCGTACGGGCGCTACATGTTTCATCCCGCATACGCTACCAACACATGTGCAACGAGCAAACACAGAGCCAACTAGGCCGACACGGAAGGTACGCCTCTTGATGGATAGTTTTGTGTTGGCGCACACCGGTCTAGGCCTCACTGTTGCTTGTCATGTGCAGGTGGGGTAGACGACAGGTGGGGCAGACGACAGGTGGGGCAGACGACAGGTGGGGTAGACGACAGGTGGGGCAGACGACAGACAACTTGCCAGAACATTCACTTGAGGAAAGAAATAGGAATGCCTAGCTTGTGCCGCAGGGCGAGGCCTCACTGTTGTTGTGTGCCATGTGCAGGTGGGGCCAAACGACATACAGCATTCCATAACATTCGTTTAAAAAGCGTGCATACCTTGCGCCGGCGCCGCCAAGCCCTCGCCACCGCCATGTGAAATAGCCGCTGCCATTGTCACTGCCACTCCACTGCCGCCGCCGCCGCCACCACCACTCCCATGGCCATCGCCACAACCGCCGCCACGGCCACCAACAACAGCCACCCCAAAAAGCCACTAACAACCAAAATGATGGGCCACGGTTGCTATTGTCGGCCCAGTGGCCAACGCCCACGAATCCCCACCACAACCCCACCAACGCCAGCACGGGACACCTGCAGGACAACCATAATGTGTGTCGGGAGTTGACGTTAGAGAAATCAAACGCGATTGTAGGAAAACACAACGCCGGGGACCGACAATTTCGGTCCAAAAATCCGACGCACACTGACAAAAGAACCGACGTCCACACTTGGGGAATGTCGGCACCCGACATGTCTGCATAGTCGTCGGCAGATGTTGGATTTTTGGACCGACAATGTCGGCACCCGACGGTCGGCAAATCTTGCTAACAAGAAGTCTGTAACCGTAATGTCACTGTGTATGAGATGATGCACGGCCCTGCATAAGGTAAGAATAGTTATTCAAAAAATAATAGCAACAACAAAGACATACCATATTTGCCCGATGTTATTATCCACTACAACTCAATGTCGCCACCACTGCAACAACACACAACAACCTTTTGTGCAAAATGTTGGTAAGGTCCGAAAGGGTGCATTTGTGCGCAACGTTGTTATTATATGCTTTTTTGGGCAAAACGGATGTGCGCAGTATTGGCCGTCAGAAAACAGACAAGTTTGTGCGAAACATTGCTGTATTCGAGTACACAATAAACAAGAGAGGAAGCGCGCCCTTACAATACCCGTTCCCATGTTGTACATCACAATCTCAAAAAAGTTGTTACAAAAAATTTACAACACGAGGTCCGCTCCCCACCCACCGGCCCCACTCCCCTACGTAACCCCACCACCCCTTCCATCCGCCGCGCCGCCCCTTGTGCTCGCACCCCCCTGGCGGACCACACCACTCCCCCCACCCATCCACCTCGCCCTGGTCCCCCACCCCCTCCCCACCCCACCGCCCTTCTCCCCCCGCTTCCAAACTAACAACCCGGGCTGCCCGGTCTCCTTCCACTCGGCGGGTTGGTGGCCGGCATGGTGCGTGCGCGGGCCAAGGCTGGTCGGGAGCATCCCACCGCATCTCCACCCACCCCGGGAGGGCGGGGCACCGGGCGCCCCTCCGGAATGACTCCATGAAAGTGTCCAGGAGACCGGGGCTACTCACAGGCGCCACGCCATCCCCCCACCGGACCACCCCACCAGATGGTCGACTGCTGCGCTCCACTACCACGCCGGACACCAGACTGCCCCCCGCCCCCGGCAAGCCCGCACCAGCAGTCGGGGAGCAAGGCCCCTGCGCGGGGGCCGGGCCACCCTTCGGTGCCTCCCCAGGCGCCTCCTCCAACCATTCCCGGATGCGCCCCCGCCCCCCCACGCACAGCCCCCCCACCGACGACCCCTCGGACGTCCTTGCAGCGTCGCCGCCCACCGCCCCACCTGCCAACGCCACCGGCACCCCCGCACCCGCCGCCACACCTGCCACCGCAATGCCACCCGCCCCAGGGAACTGGCTATGACCGAAGGGGGAACGGGGACGCTGCGCTAGCCCCGGCGGCACTGGCGGCCCACGACCCAAGGGGGGTGCGGACCCACTCACCGCCAGGCCCACCATTGTGGTGGCGGCGCAAGCGGCGGCCACAGAGCTGCGGGGCTCCGCGCCGGTGGGAGGGGGGCCCGCCGTCACCCAGCACCGCCGGCCCTTGTTGAGCCAGCAGTCCTTGCACCCGAATACGAGTTCGGCGGGGGTGGCGGCGGTCTTGAACCAGGGGCAGGGCGGGTGGATGGTCCGCCCGCACTTGTCCCACCGCCCCGCGCATCTCCAAACGTCCCCCCAGGAGGGGACGCACACCCTCAGGGTGACGGAGTCCCTACGCCACAACAAACAAAAGACTTAGCAGAGCATTGCCGGGCCACGTGGCCACCCTTTGCGCGCGCCGCGCGCGCAAGCATCTTTTGCGCATGCTGAGCGCGCAAACAAAGAAATAAAGAATGTAAAAAATCAAAAGAATTGGAAATATAATTCATTGTTTATTTTTCGTTTTCGTTTTCGGCCACTCTCACCCCTCGTCAGCACCCTCCTCCCATGAGGGAGCGACCGGTGGCGCCGCCACCTCCGCCAGACCGGAGGCCACAGATGCCTCGCGGGAGGGGCCGTCCCCATGCCCCCACTCCCTGGGCGCTGGCAGCGGGGCATCGGCAGCGCCGCCCAAGGCGCGGACCGCGCCTCCCGCCAGCGGACCGCCACCAATGGCGTGGGCCAAGCCGGGCGCCATGCCGGCGCGTCCCGCCGCACCAGCCCGCATGCCTACCGGGGCGGCGGCACCAACGCGCCCGGCCCCGGCTGCCGCGGCCGCTTTTGCCGCGGCTACGGCTCTCACCACCGTCGCGTGTGGCCCCACATCCCGCGCACGCGTGGCGAGTCTTGTTGCATCTGCCCCGTCTTCCGGAGCGGTGCCGCTCACAACCCATGAGGGGCTGCCCACCCACTCGAGGCAGGGCCCACCGGGGAGCTGGTCGGGGGCCCGGCCGAGGTGCATGCGCCCGTCCACCATTCGACTAAGATCATAGACTCCGGCGACTGGGGGCCTGCGGCGGGGGGCGTGGCGGGCCTGGGATGGGGCAAAATGGAGCAACTGACAGCGCATGGCCACGGGTGTCTCCACCAATACACGCCGCCGCCCCACGACGAGGTGACGTGTCGAACTTGCAAAGCACAAGATCCTCCCCGTCAACTCCACGCCGACCACTACTTATTCCGCGAGATCCCCCACCCGCAGCAAAGACCCAATCGTGCCGCAACCAAGACCCTACTGTGCCGCAGCCAGCATGTCGCCGAAGAGGGCGTTCACGAGGAGGCCGAAGGTGCGCGCCCCAAGGGGAAGGAGGGAAAGGGAAGGGGGGCGGGGGCCGGTGCGGTTGTGGGGGGGGGGGGGGGGGGCGGGGGCAGGGCGGGGAGGGGTGAGCGGAGGCGTAGAGGCGTATTTGAAGTCGGGGCCAAGCGGGTATACCCGTCGCTCCGACCCGCGCGTGGGGTGGGAGCGGATCCACGGATCCCAGTCGAGAGTCGAGCGCAGCAGTCCGCATGGAGGAAGGCAGGGCAAGGCGGGGCATGATGGCCGTGCGCGTGCGGGGACAGGGCGTCGCCGCCCGACCCGTTGTGTCCACGGATGCGCTGGCAGGTTGCACGACAGCTCCTGGGCCAGTGAACGGCGCATGCGGGGAGGGGGGGGGGGCACAACAATGACTCAGCCCCTCCAGTCCAACATACATAATGAAATTAAATGGAATTTATAAAGTGACTGGCGCGTCCTCACTGAAGGCATTTGCACGCGCCGCGTGCACACACAGCACGGGAGGAGCACCACCCGCTGTGAGACTGCCCAATCTGCATCTCGTGCCGGGCAGCGGGATAGCTGCAATTCATTTTAGAAAAACCCAATGGGGCGTCGAGGCATTGCAAGCAGATGGGGTTTGCGCGCGCGGCGCATGCAAACAGCACAGGAAGAGCACCTGGCGCCAAGAGACAACCCGGTCTGCCAACAGAAACATGAAGCGCAAAGGCATCATTTAGGGGGGTCCCTTTCACGCATCACTGAGTTCCAGATCGTAGTCCCCATCCCACACCGCCCCGAGGCTGATTGCGCGCGCCGTGCACGCAATCTGGTGGCTGTGGACATCGTCACTCGAAGGTTTTCCATCAACATTTGCTATCGTTGAAGCACCTAAACTCCAAATCGTCGTTCTTGCACTGCAGAGCCAGGTTTACAAAGAGCCTAAGAGAAGGCAGACGGCGATCACCGAAGCAATGCTTACCATGAGAAGGACGGACGCCGGCGGGCCATCGGTGGCGGGGGACGTTGCCATCCACACACCCACCCCCGTGGGTGGTGCCGCGGAGGTTACGCTGCTGGGCGATGAGCAAGCGGCGCCCAATGATGCCTCCGGAGTGGATTCGGCCCGAAGGGCAACCCCGCCACCTCCCCTGCCACCTCCACCGCCACCGCCCCCACCCTCAGTAGAAGACAATCCCGCCGTGGCAACGGCACCTCCCCCTCCACCGCCCGTGGAGGAGGGCCGGGATTCATCGCGAGTGGGCACAACACCGCAGACGAAACTCGGAGGGAAGCCCGCTCAACCCACCCCACCGCCACCGCCTCCTTCTCCGCCTGCACGATCCCCTCCTGTGGAAGAGGCCATGGATACCGCGGAAGCACCGGCCAGGCGCGGGGAAGGCGAGACGCTGCCCACCACAGACAAGGTCCCCGAACCTGCTGCTCAGCCTGCAGGGGAGTCCAAGGCCTGCGACATCCGGTCGCCAGAGTATTGCATTGCGCACGATTTCCTGGAGGATGCCGGGGAGGACCTCCACCCCTGTGTGCACTGTGGGGTAAGATTGGTGCACGACGTCTGTGGTTTTCAGATCTGAACGGCACTTGGGGTGGAAGGGGAGGGGGTTGCGATCTCCACGGCCTGCTGCCGCGACTGCTACTTCCTCACGCTGGCGGACCGCCTACACTGCACTCTGCCCGTTGACGTCAGGGAGCGGATCCTGGGGCTCCTTCGGGCCAACCGGCCGGATCTCATAAGGGAGCCCAGCGAAGTCGACGCCCAGGAAGTCGCTTCACACCAGGGGATTGGCGTGGACGAGGAGGCGGCGGGTGAGACGGTGGAGGTGGCAGAGGTTGTGGATCTGGCGGAGGTTGACGACCAGGCCCAAGTGGATTCCGCCGAGGATGAGGCCCTCCCGGCGTCAGCCCAGTAGGCAGCTGTCTCTCTCCCAGCTGCCGGGGTGGGACCCGAACCGGTAGGGGAGCAGGAGGGGCCACCACAGAAGAGGAGGAGGCTGCAGGAGGGAGAACCGAGCGGGGCCCCACGGGCCGGGAGTGGCCGTACGGCTAGGGCCAAATGGGGGGGCGACGCGGCGGTGCCGGCGAAGGCAGTGATCGACCCAAACATAGGGTACGATTTCAAGGCCTGCCGCCACGTCGTCCCTGACAAAGAGGGGAAGCCGCCGGAGCAGCTGGGCGTCTGGCAGCGGCTCGCCTATGCCGGGCTCAAGGAGCACGTCCACCTGGTCCATGGGAAGACCCTCAGGAGCCACGGCATCGAGATTCAGGAGCCGTTCCTGAAGCTCCTGTCGTCGGCTGCAGTGTACACAGACCGTGGGGACCCCCTCGTCTTCAACCACCGCCCACCGGTCGAACTTACGACGTGGGCTTTCGTCGAGAACCACGTCTGGTACTTCTACGGAAGTTTCCGGGCCATCAACCTGACCCCGGCGGTGGTAGTGGTGGACTATCCGAAGCTGGATCCCGTGGCAAAGGCGGACGTAGACGAGATGTACCGCAAGTGGAGGGAGGGGGAGGGCGTCGAGGACCTCCTTGCCTGGGTCGAGTACAACCCGGGAAGACCCCAGGGGGGGCGGGCCGAATCTGCCCACAAGCCCACCTTCGCGACGATCGTGGGCAACCACTCAACGGAGGCCCATGCGAGGCTGCTCAAGCAGGGCCGCGGGGGCGTCCAAGGGTTCCGGGCGGTCTACGTGTTCTTCCGGCAGCAGCTGGGGGACGACCACCTCCGCTTCCCGGCGCGGGCCGAGAACCTGCTGCGGTCGGAGGACGCGAAGGCCATCGGGAACTACTCCGACCACACCTCCCCTGTGCACATCATCCCCTTCATCCGCAAATTGTGGGAGAGCCTTGGGTGCCCACCACGGATGCCCCCCGGAACCGCCAAGCCGGAATGTGTGAAGAAGCCCCAAACCGACACCGAGCGCTGGTTCGAATTCTTCACTTGCTTGAACAACACGACGGAGTGGCCCCAGGAGGCGTCCCTCCAGGCCAAAAAGAAGGACAAGCGGGAGGTGAAGAAGCGGGCGGAGGTGGAGTTGGAGTACGAGAAGGAGCTGCAGGACGCCTGGACGAGGGGACTCAGCGCTGAGGAGCTCAAGGCGGCCACCGAGGACGTGAGCGTCCGCCGCCTGGCCCGAACTTTCACCCCGTTCTGCACGTTGGTTCATCACGATAAACGGACCTATGACTTTTGCAAGGACATTGTTTGCGCGGGCGGAGCATGCAAACCCAGCTCGTAGACAACACCAGTTCACGCGTGATGCGCCTGTTGCTTCTTTCCCGTAGGCATTGCCTGGTCACCGACAGCGGGCACCGGCTGGCACCATGTTCGAATTCATAGAGAGGATTGTGCCTGCGGTGTTTTGGGCGGTGTTTTGCGTGCGGCACGGCCACTGCGTTCCCCCGATTTGCAAAATTCTGATAAGCCCCTTGTCGTGTGACACAGACCCTGAATAAGAAAGTGCTGAGCATAAAAAAGTACAAGAGCTCCGTGGCGAGGAACATCCCGTCCAGGATCTACACCGCAGAGATGAACATCGTGTTGATGGGCAAGCCGGCCCACAAAGCCTGGATGCGGATGATCTGGACGCTAGAGGGGGAGTCGGAGGTGGTGGGTATGTCGCCGTCTGTCCATCCCCACGACCGCGGGGCCTGGCAGGCCTACATGAAGAGCGTCTCTGCCTACCCCGTGTCACACTACGTGGAGACCTTCAGGGCCATCTTGAGCGGCGCTGCGGATGACATCGTGGAGGTCATGGCCATCCTGCGGCGCAAGAAAGAGTGGTCATCCCCCACCGTGGCAGACTGGTTCATAAGCCTGCGGGAGCATGCCAAGTGGATGGCCCGGCTGCACACCTACAAGTACCTATGCGCAGTTTTGAAATCGAGGCTTCCGGAGGTGGAGGGCAAGGGGAAGGAGGAGGTTCAGAAAATTTGGGAGAGCGAGTTCCAGTTGGTGGCCGGCTGGAACTTCAACGTGCAGTCGTCCCTAGAGGCGTGCAGGAACACTCCCCAGCGCAATTTCGTCTTTTCCCTGGACAGGAGTTCCAGGGACCCCCTGCTCCTTTAAGATGAGGAGGTCGCAGGAGCTGCAGGACGGCCCCAGGTACAAGGATCTGTTGAGGGACCTCGGGGTTGGCGACGCCTCGAAGGAGCATTGGCTCCCCCAGTTCCTGATCCCGACCCGCGCCATCTCCGATGAGGCGCGGGTGGGGGGCTACGGGGAGACGATGCTGCAGAAGGTGACCTCGGCGCACGCCCTTCTGTGCGGGTCTCTCACCAGCTCCATCCAGGTGCGGGAGAAGACCCTCCTGACCTTCCGCCTGCATGCCGGGGACCTTGCGTTCGACACGGAAGCCAAGGTCCTCGTCCGGCCGGATCAGAGGGACAACCTGATCCTGACCGGGGCGGGTACTGGGCTTTCGCTTATGACCACAGACGAGGTGGACTTCCTGGAGCCATTCCTCCGCGCCTGCTGCCTGTGGATGCGGCGGCAGCCCCCCCTTCTCTACAACGTGGTCGACGTCCTCTGCTTCCTCCAGGCCGTTGTCGTTGCATGGCTGTGGGAGCTAGCGTACATTGTTGGCACGGTGGGTGCGACGATCCTCTGGACATGGCGGCATCCCGTCGCGTTTGCGCGCGCAGCGCGCACAAACTTCGATCCCCTCCCCTTAGCCTTCTGTACCCATTCTACAAACGGCATGGCTCTGCAATGGTCCTCACCCACACAGATCCACACTTGCAAGTACATTGGTTGGACAGTGGATGCGATGATCCTCTGGACACGGCGGCATCCCGACGCACTTGCGCGCGCGGCACGCGCAAACCCCATCCCCCTCTTCTTTGCTTCCTGTTCCCATTCCATCAACGGCCCGGCTCTGCAATGGTCCCCACCCGCAAAGATCAACGCTGACAAGTACATTGTTCCCCAATTGAAAGTGGGTGCCACATGCGCTGCACAGGCGGATCCAAGGCAGACCGCAAGCATCACCCAGAAGCAGGTCGAGTACGACCTGTCAGGGGAAGACACCTGGGAGGCGTTGAGGAACGACGCACGGTTCAGCAGCGCCAAGCTGTTCGACGTCCTGAAGCCGTTCATGGGGTCCCGGGCCAGGGGCTGGCGGTGGGACATCTACAACAACCCCCGTGTCACTTTCAAGGACGCCCCCCCCAATTCCAGAAGGCCCCGGCCTGGATACCCGGCGCGGACCTGCCGGCCGAGCCCCCACGCCCCGCAAAGCCTAAAAAGGAGGGCGACAGCAGGAGGCACACAATGGCCATTCGGTGCCCCACCCTGGACGTCGACCAGGGAACGGACGACGATCACCTCCACGACCCCCTGGCCAAGGCTCCCGAAATGACACTCGCAGCCTACGCGCACAGCGCCGCGCCGGGAGAGGACGGAAGCGTGGAGGAGGCTAGGAGGCGGATGCTGGCGGGCGGGTTCGTGCCCTGGAGGCCGCTGCAGGTGGCGCGATGGGTCGTCCCCAGGCTTGGGGTCGACTTCGGCCACCACGATCCCAAGAGGCTCCTATCCCATCGCAAGGCCGTGAAGGTGAGGCTCATCGAGGGCGACGTCAGGGAGCGGGACGCCTACAAGCACGCGAAGGGCTGGTCCCAGGTGGAGCTCGTCCTTATCGACCCGCCTTTTGGTATGAAAAAGCACGACCCGGAAGTCGGCCTGGACTGGGATACGGACAAAGGGCGCTGGGGTGGTGGGGACGTCCGCAGGGCGCTGGACGCCTGCCACGCGTTGGGAACTCTACCGCCCTCCGCCACCCGTGTCAACGGCGCCCACCACTTCAACGTGGCCATCTACACCCACCACGAGGACGTGCATTCGATGCTGGAGGCGGTCCACGGGTGGGCCACGGCGCACGACTACCCCGCCAGAGGGCACTTTGTCATCACTATGGGTCGGGACGAGAAGGCCCACCTCCGCAAAGGGTCGAAGACGCTGGGCCACGGCATCCCGATCTTGGTGGTGAAGATGAACCACGGCCAGGAGGGGGTGAGGGCGGACGACCTCGGGGGCCGGCTGGGGGGGAGGATGACGTACTTTTTCCCCAAGCCGGAGGCGCAGTCGAAGTGCGGGAGGCACGAGCTAGACGCGGTGCTGGTGGGGGACTGCAAGCGCAAGGTCAACCGCACCCAGAAATTGCTGGAGGAGTCGTGGCTCCTGGTGCGCCTGCTGGCCCCGAGCCTGGGCACGGTGCTCAGCCTGTGCACCGGCACCGGCACGGCGATGGTCACCGCCCTTCTGGAGGGACGCGACGTGCTGGGGTTCGAGACGGACGTTGTGCAGAACAACTGCGCCTGCCGCCGCCGCCAGACCCTCTTCCACTGGGAGGGCCTGTTGTTTGCCGCGCTGAAGACCGGCCAGAACCCAGAGTCCCGGGCCGTGCAGGAGGTGGCGGAGTCATTGGAGAAGCCCGGTCTGCTTGACGACACGGTGAGTAGAATCTGGCTTGTTTGCGCACGTGATGCGCGCAAAGCCCTAACCACCGACGCTCCTGATTTCCTGACGGGACTGACCCTCGACTGCTTTTCTTCACAGCACACCACGACCGGGTCCGCGCTGCTACCCGAAAACTTCCAGGCGTTCCTCAATGACGAGGTCGCCATGAATAGCATCAAGTTCATGTTCGGGGGGGCGTGCGCCCAGCTGGCCGAGCCGCACTTCCAGTCCATCCCCCGGGAGGATCTCGGCCTCATCAAGGCAAGGGGGGGCGCCCTCGCCCATGAGGTGTTCGCGGACAGCAAGTACTTCCTCCGCACCATAGCCGCTGGGAGGGTCCTCACCCTCCAGCAGGCCAAGGACTTTGTGGAGTGGAACAGGATGAACAAGGATGAATACAACAACACCGCGGAGACGGAGCAGGCCCTGGAAGCTACTATTTGGGCCGGGTGCTACGAGAAGTGGCCCCCGCAGCAGGAGGAAGATCAGTGGCGGTCGACGCTGAAGCCGCCATTGCAGGGGCCCACAAAGCCCGCGACGCGATCTGCGTCAGCAAACCAGCCCGTTGAAGAGACCCCAGCTGCCACTGGAGAAGCTTAGGATCCAGGCGCCGGCGGCGCCGGCGGCTCCGGGGGGACCCAGGAACTCACCTCGGCTCCATTGGCTACCGGGTTTGTTGAGACGCAAGCCTCCGATGTGGGCTCCCACTCCACAATGTCAGAGTAGTGCGGACCTGTGGTGTGCAAGGTAGAGGTGGCCACCTGGATCCGTTAATAGTGGACAGAGGTTAATTTCCGTTAATTTTCCATTAAGTAATGGAAAATAACGAAAAAAGACAAAAATTAACCAAAAATTAACGGATTTTTGGATTTTTTGGGGGATTTTTGGGTTTTAGTCATACTTATAGTTTATGGAATTCGCTATTAGAGAGTATGTTTGTATTTTATTTCAACTTATGCATACTAGATTTTCAACTAGCCGCAGCTGTTGTGATTTTTTGGGGTTTTTTGGATTTTTTTTGCTTTTTCTGAATTTTTCTCCCTTTTTCTTTAACGAAATTTAACGGACAGCTGATAAAAATTAACGAACCGGACTTAACGGACCGGATGGCACCTTTGAGTGGCCACCTCTAGTGCAAGGGGGAATGTAAAACACTCCTATAAAATCGTGGGATATCGCGTCGGTGCCACATTCTACGTCGGTCCTTTGCCTCGTTGACCTATGGTTTGCGCGCGTTGCGCGCAAACACACACTTGCTGTTGCCTGGCATTTCGAGCGCCATGGGGCACACGTCGTGGGTATTGCTGGACGCGCCCCAGGGAACCATGGCCACCGATGGGGTGCGCAGCCTTACAGCTCCACAGGGCAAATCCCACAGGATCGTGCTGCCCGTGGTGTGCACCAGCAGGGTTGCAGGGGAATGGATTGAACTGTGCGGATCGCCGGTCACATGTGGCCACTGGCAACTGCAGAAAATGGCGCCGGCTGGGTTCGGCGTGCTTGTGACGCCGGGTTCCAGCGGCGGCCCCCTTCTCCGTCCGCGAAGAAGTGCGTCACATGTGGGGCGCTTGCGCGCGGGGCACGCGCAAACCGCGCACTTGAGACTCGCGTTTGCCACAACGCACGCACATGTGACCGCACGTCAACAACATGCCCTCCCATCGCAGCAACCTTGCCGCGGACGGAAGCCATCCATCATGTGCACGCGCGGAAGACCGGCAGTCACGTAGTACACGGCAACCCCATCCCACGACCGCAAAGCGAGCAACGAGGCTCGTTTCACAAGCGACTATCAATGCAGGCAAGTGGCGGCATGCAGGGGAACGAAGCCCTGCGCTGTGGTGCATGGCGATGCCGCCGCCAGTTGCGACCCACCTGAATGTTGTCAGCGTGTGCGGCTCGACGGCGGTGGTGGCCATGCGGGTGGGTGTCAATGTGGCCCCGTGGACTAGATCGCCCAGTTTCAGCATCCCCAAATCTGCCGAATCGGAATATTTACCACGTCAGGATTCAGGCACGTGCTGGGCACACGCCCATCACTCAATCCCATGGTCGGCGAGGCCCCAAGCATGTGGTGGCCACGTGCCCGAATCCTGACGTGGCGAATATTCCGATTCGGCAGATTCTCCCAGGGCCTCATACGCGGCTTTTGTTGTCGTGTGGTCATTTGTCGCCGTGCCGCCGCCCGTCCACCGCCCGTCGAGGAGCACGCCACGCCGCTAGGACTATATCGACGCCACCATCAAGGTGCGCCCCGGCGCCATGCGCATGCCGCCGTGCCCTTGGCGCCCCGCGCACGTCCATCGGGCGTCGTCGTCGCCAGTGGCGGCTGGTTTTTGTTCTTCCTGCTGCGGTTCTGGCATGCAGCCGCCGTCAGTAGCAGTACTGGCTAGATGCGCCACTGCGGAAGCTTGGGGGGCCCTGCCCGTGAAGCCCCAGCGGGCCGTCACATGTGGCCCCATCCCCGTCCGGTGGTGTTTTGCGCCGGCGGCGCGCGCAGAGAGGCCCCACATGTGACGCTGGATCTTCCTCCCCTTCTAGTGCGTGGGGCATGAGCACACGTACATGGAAGCCTGCGGCGCAGAGCGCGTCCCCCTTTGCGCGAGCCGCGCGTGCAAGAGTGTCTCCCCCAATCCTGTCGAGCATTGACGCCGTCGGCGTACAACACATTCCAATTTGCGCGCGCCGCGCGCGCAATTGCCAATCAGAATCCCACTGTACAAAGACACCCGGGGCGCAAAACACATTCCCAGCCGCGCTCGCAGCCCCCTCAGCTGCCAATCTAAACAAGGTTGTAAATGGACGGCAGCGGCATGGAACGCACTATCTTTCACGGATCGGGCGTGCGCTGTGGCCTCCCCGCGAGGCTGGGGGCCATTGCAGCTTGCGCGCGCAACGCGCGCAAACGTCGCTTCAGAAGCCTCTTCGCATGACATGACAATGTCCGGGAAGGGGAACGGTGCCTGCAAATGGCGGATGGTCCACCTTCAAATCGACGTCTGTGTGTGGTTGATCGGTGTTTGCGTGCGTGGCACACGCAAACCTTTCAGAGGCATTGGCACAGTGTTGTCGCCCCCTTTTCCAGCGGACGACTGCCCAGGGGGCGCGCGCTTCCCCGTCTCTACCGTGCGGTCCCCCTTGTGTCCCGAGTTGGCGAGCGGCACAACTTCCCCATTGACCGGTTCCTCATCAACCTCGCCATGTTCAATTGGTGACAGTGTGCTCGTTGTCCACCAGCCAGGACCCACGTGCAGGATGGAGCTCACGACCTCGTCCATTTCGAGCAGCGCCATGCCGCGAAGTGGCAGCAGTTCCGCGTCGCGCAACATTCTGGCTTCGTACCTCTTGCACCTTGCCATGCCAGCGTCCGGCGCCTCATCCAGCTGCATACGAGAGGAGACCGTCGAGACAATGCACGACCGCTTCGACGAGATGACGTCCCCCAAGAAGTGAAGGTCGACCTGCTCGGACGGCTAGGGGGGCAAGCGCGACCTCGCCGAAGACTCGCCCAAGCTGGCGAAGAGGAGAAGGCTCGAGAAAATGGAGAGGGCTGTCACTGGCGCCCTTGCCGCGGGTGTCCCCACGCAGTGCTACCCACGCCAGTGCCACCAGCTCCTCACGGCCAATGAGCTGGTGGCCAGGAAGGTCGTGCGGGCGATTCGCCGGTTTGACGAGGTGGACGCCGACCTCCGGGCGGACATCTCGCGCTGCCGGGTGGGAAGCGCCTCCCCGGTGGAGCCCGCTGGAAGCAGCGGCGCTGCCGAGCCCCTTCGCCAGCACTACGAGTGGAGGGTGAAGGGCAAGGTGGTGTGCATCAAGACGTTCGCCTTGTGGTACGGCGTCTGCGCCGACACCGTGTACCGGAAGAGCACGCAGGGGCGGGGTCAGACTGGGGTGGTGCCGAAGGTGCACCACCATGGAAACTGGAGGACCCACCGCCACGGGAAGGGGAGGTACGACTGCGCCGACTGGCTGGGGGACCTCGTCGGCCACCTCGCCCAGCCCTTCCCCGACCGAACAGTGAGGGACCATTGCACCGGGGAGGTCAAGGCCAAGGAGTTCCTGCCGGCGGGGCTGTTCTCCACCCTGCAGTCCTTCTACGAGTACTACTGCCGCGCAACCGCCGCCCACCAACCCCCCCAGCAGCCCGTCTCCTACACCACCTTCCGGCGGACGTGGCTTCAATGCCACTTCCAGGTAAGCGGCGGCCCACGGTTTTGGGCCCTCCCCCCCTTCTTCCAAGCACTCCAACTAGGCTTGCCTGGGAGCGTCGGTGTCAGTGTGCAGTCGACGAGCCCTGAGCCCGCTTTTTCTGTCGTTGCCATCCCCAGGTGCGCACGTACCGCCACCAGCCCTTCGCAGAATGCGACACCTGCATGGGGCTGAAGGAGACCACCAGCCTCGCCACAGTGCTGGCCAGGGACACCACCTTGCGGATACTCCACAAGCACGAGGCGTACCTTGCAGCGGCGAGGAGGGCAATGGAAGAAAGGAGGCGCTACACCCTGGACCACCCCGAGGAGGTCCTGTACCTGAATATCGACGGCATGGACCAGGCCAAAACGGCAATCCCACGCAAAATGGCCAAAAGCAAGGTGGACGAGGTGGGCCTGCCCCTGACCACCAAGCTGATGGGCGGGATCGCCTACGGCCACGGGTGGTGGGGCTTCTGGTCGTTCCCGGAGTGGGCGGCGTCCAGCAACCTGATGCTAACGTGCCTCCGCAAGATGATCAAAGACGTGGCCCCTTGCGATGAAGCCGCCCCGGAGCTCCTGCCCCGCCGCCCCAGCCTACCCCCCATGCTACACCTACAGATGGACAACACGGCGAAGGACAACAAGAACCATTACCTCCTTGGGTTCTGCGCCATGCTGGTGGGGGAGGGGGTGTTCAAGGAGGTGCGCGTCTTCTTCTTGCCGGTGGGCCACACGCACCAGGAGATAGACACCACGTTCAGCCTTGTAGCTTCCGCAATCAACCGTGAAGGGGCGCTCTGCCTGGAGGACCTGATGGGTGTGGCGCATTGGGCGTGGGGGGAGCACGCGAGCGTGGGGAGCTCGCGGAAGGTGAACACGCGGGTGGACCGCGTTGCCGACTTCAGGCGCCTCTTGACGTACAAGCGCGACCGCCGGCGGGGCGTCGAGGAGGAGGAGGATGATGGCGAAGAAGGGGATTTGGGCATCCGAATGCACACCTTCAAAGGGCTTGGAACGGGGCGGGACAACAAAAGGTGCGCTTGCAGTGGCCGGCCTGGGTGACCTCTCCTGTCCGCCCCTTGTCGTGTGTGGGACTGGCGTGCGCTTGCGCGCGCCGCGCGCGCGAATGCAAAATTGTACCCTCAACGTGCGCCTTGTTTCCTTCCACCGCCCCAGTCCAGCTTGTGCAATGTTTCTTTCTTCCCGGTTGGCCATCCACACAATCTTGATTGCAGGTAGGAGCTTTGCCCTTCTGCCATGTTTGTTTCCCCCTTTGTCGGGGGCAATGCGCGACTTCCTTGTGAGGGTGGGCCTGGGCGCCTGCCTTTGGTGGTATCCTCCACACCATTCTTCTCCTCTCCCAATCACGGGTGTGCTTGGTGTCCATTGCTTTTGTAAAGCTGGTGGCACGCTAGGAGGGTTTGCGCGCACGATGCGCGCAAACCCTCGTCATCTTTGACAGCGTTTTAGGGCAAGACTCCTCGATCTGTGTTGGACCTTCCAGTGTGCTTCCTGCGGCCTGGTCCGCCAGTGGATGGCGCTGACCACAATGAGGCCTTCCCGGCTCCACAGTGCTTCATTGCGGTGTGCGCTCCTTTGAGCAGGTGCTTCCACTCCTTCAAGTTTGTCCTGGAGGGGGGGGTGCCCGTCGTTTATGCCTGCGAACACGACAGGGAGGATAGCCCGTGGGTGGGCACGCCCGACGGCTATGGGTGGCCGGTGTTCATCCCAGGGAAACCCGCCCCGAGGTTTGCCAACCTCCGCTGGGAGCCACGAGTAGCACTTCAAGATTTTGAGGACGTGAAGAAGAATAGGGTCCTTGGGAAGGTCGCCAGGTGGAGGCGCCAACTCGACGTGTGTGGGGACCCCGCCGCCGCGGAGGACATCAAATGGCGCAAGCTCGACCGGATGGCCAGGGCCGTGCGCTGGTGGGAGGGCTTCATTGCCTCTCACGAGCGCACATTCCCTCTTGACGGGAGTGGCAGACCCACGTTCGCCAATCGACGAGGGGGCCGCTGCTATTGCCTCGGCAGTTCCTTCCAAGCTCTCCGCCTCGCTTCCGCTCGTTGTTTCTGTAACGTCGTAATATCCGCTCGGTGCCAGCGAGCTTGCCATGCTGGCCTTACCTTGGCACCGGCGGTGTCATCGCAGGGACATTGGCCCATTGCTTGGGGAGCGCAGCTGTTTGGACACCTCTCCGCGCTCCCCAACGACAAAGAGTACGTCCCCTTTGATGCCGCGTAGGACATAGAGGCTGGCCACCAGGTGGCCATCGCCATGTCCGACGCCGACGCCAAGGAATGGGGGCGGCGCTTCGACATTGCCATAGTCAAGGGGGCCAGGGCCGCGGAGGGGTGTGGGTCCGCAGTGAAGAAAGTATTCACCGTGGCATATTATGAGAGCGAATACACGCCCCGGCCCCCCTACAACTTGGGGACCCTCCGTTTTGACGCCTCAGATGACGCCCAACTCAATGGGCGCTGGGTGGAAGGGCGGCAAATATGGGGGGAGGTGTCCTCCGACAACGTAATTTGTGACGTTTGGTTGGAGGCCAATGGAGCTGGGAGGGGGTGCATCCACCCCCAGTACAAACGGCGTCTCCAGGCGGAGCTGGAGCGTTGGGATGAAATGTGCTAGACGGGGGAGGGGCCATTTCTATACCTAGCAACTTGTAATTTCCATTGTGTGTAGCACCAATTGTAATTGTTAGTGCAAAACCGTGCTACACCCACGGCTTGTGGGTCACATGGATTGATTGTGAGGTGGTTGTAGGCATCCTCGGCCAGCTTCAAATTAATTCTTTTTGTGCTCAACATTGTGGTTTCCTTGCGTGCTGGGTGCCCCAAAAAATGGCATGTTTGTGCGCATCCCTGTCGTTATGGCCTTTTTGTTGCATTTTGCTAGTGCACAAAATGCACGTTTTGTTGTTTTCTATGACCCCCTTACCGACATTTTGCACGAAAGCTTATTACACCCGCAAGCATATACTCGGGGGGTCCAAAGCACATCAGTATATGACCCAATGAGAACATCCACACCCAACGTGTGGAATATGCTCTTAGGAGAGGAAGCTAGTTTGCACGTCTTTGCTTGCACAACACTCTTGCTGCACACCTGCCACGTGCATGGTCTCCGCGATTCCTAATGTGCTACAGCCTCAGGGTTGTGCGCCTATCGCCATGTGCATATGTGGTAATGTGGCTATCAACCCGGTGGCTTTTTGTCTTGCCGAGCAGATTGTGGGAGCTGATGTTAATGGCCACAGTGCTTGGTGGGGACCTCCGGACCAGATTCCCCACTCCTTGGGACAACAAGTGGAGGACTTCGTCCTTACGCACCAATTTCTTGTTATAAACAAGTGGCCTTCTCCTCCCATTTTCACTTCTGACCAAAGGTTCGAATCTTGGATAGATGCCACTATTGCATCTCCCAAACTCGCATCCTACATCCAACACTGGAGAGTACTCCGAGATACTACTCTGATTTCAGATCATCGCCCTCTCTCTTATTCCCTCTCTCTCACTTTCCCCCGTCGTATCAAGCCCACTCTTGACTAGAGACACGTATATTGGTCACGCTTCAGATCCTCTCTTGCACACATTCTCTCGGAATCTCTGCTACCTTGGACGGCTCTCCTTTGACCTACGGACATTGATGCTTACACTATGATCCTTTCTGATTCCTTCTAGAAAGTGATCGCATCTCGTGTCCCTATCAAACGTTTATGCCAATTCTCCCCACCTTGGAGAGTTGAGGTCGAAGGTCATTCAGTGCAAGAAAACATGGATTAAACATCCTACCTCTGACAACAAACGAACACTAAACAATGCCAAGCGGGAATTGAAAACCGATATCTTCAAAGCAAAAAGAGAAAGTTGGAAAGCCTTTTGTGAAAACACGCCCTTCTCTGATTATTGGACATCCTTCAAAAAGATTATGCGGGCAAGACGAATTGACGAGATCCATGAATTGATAATGGATGGCCATCATATTGTTGATGACCAAGGGAAAGCAGAGGCCTTGGCTCATCGATTCTTTCCCATCTCTACCCCTCCCGATGGAGATCTTTATTATCAAATATCTTCCCAGGTCCGTTCCTTTCTTCAGGATACTCGTCAGATTGATGCAGTGCCTATTACACTGACCGAGCTCTATGAGGCGCTCTTTGCCTCCGCTCCTTGGAAGGCCCCCGGCCCAGACCAAATCCCCCTGATGGCACTACGTCAATGTGAGGACATTCTCAAGCCATATTTGTTGACTCTCTACATTGCCTCACTTCGTCTTTGGTATATCCCTCCTATTTGGAAGATTGCCACAGTTATAGCTGTGCCCAAACCCGGTGCTGATGTGTCTGTTCCCAAGGGCTTTCGCCCTATCAGCTTACTTCTCTGCATCTCTAAGACACTTGAACATATAATCAGGAGGCGACTGACTTATTACCTTGAACGGAATTCACTCCTTTCTCCACATCAATATGGTTTCCGAAAAGCCCGCACCACAGAGTGGGCTTTATGGAATTTCATATCAGCTGCCACCGATGCGCTCAAGACACGCAATCGTCTCATGGCACTAAAACTTGATATTCAGGGTGCCTATGATCGTGTCTGGCACACTGGTCTCCTCAGCAAACTCATACATCTTCACGTCTCTCCTCCTCTTGTCGGTTGGATTGCATCTTTCCTTACCAACCACATAGCCCAATTTCAAGTGGGATCCACTATGCTCACTCCCCATCTCACTATGGGCGTTCCTCAGGGATCCCCCTTGTCACCGATACTCTTCCTGGTATATATCCAGGATTTGCTAGAAGACCTCTCTGCCATTCAGGGAGTATCTTCACAAGCATATGCAGATGATGTGACTGCATATTGGGTGCTACCTCGTGATTTGTCTCGAGATGCTTTGGGACCACAGATCGCACGTACGCTCACTCATTGGGCATATTGTTGGAAAGCTACATTTGGCCTTGACAAATGCAAGTACATGGTCATAGGGCGTGTTCGAGCTCCTCTACCTTCATTCTCTCTTGGAGGTACTCCTCTTGAGTGTGTACCCTCGATGCAATATTTGGGCATCATGGTGGATTCAAAGCTATCTTGGGATACACACGTTCAATATATCGTACGGAATGCCAAAAACAAGCTTCACCGCCTTTACTGGGGCCTGGCCACTATGCGGGGTTTCCATCTAATCATCGCCCGCCGCATGATTGAGGCGACGATCCTCCCCACTCTGTTCTATGCATCTCCTGCTTGGTCATCCATTGTTCGTTTTCCATCCAAATTGAGACCTATTAATAATGTACTTCGACAAGCAGCCATTGCCATTATGGGCCTCTACCGGACGACGTCCCACGATGCTGCCTGGTTCATTACTACTGGCTTCATGCCCGCAGACCTATATATTCGACAACACCTTGTCGAATTCCACCTCCGACATCTGACGTACGGACATGATATGCTTCAGTTGACTCCCCCAACACGAGGAGTTAACAGTACTATGGCACCGGCTGATGTTCTCCAGTCTAAACTAGAGGCCCTTTCCATTCACCTTCCACTACACATTTTCCACAATGTTGAAAAACGCCTATGGTGGTATACAAATCCAACATCTGATGATTCCTCCCTTTCCCCTTTCATCATAGATCGGGAAAAGGCCTTGGATTGTATCCGCCATGCACGTGATACCTCGACATCTGATCATCTTTGGATCTTCACAGATGGGTCACTATCTTTTGACACACTTACCCACACTAATAATTGTGGTTCATCTGCCATCTTTTTCAAAGGCACGGATCCCATTGGTCAGTCAGTGGCTGTCCAATTTACGGGCTATCATTCCAGTACACATGCGGAATTGATTGCCCTTCTACTTGCATGCCTACATGCACCTAAATTTGGACCTTCACATCGGTGCACAATTGCAAGTGACTCCATGACGAGCTTACAGGCAATTCAATGTCGACAAGGCGGCAAACAACTTGCAGTCATCACTCGGAGCGCCTTGTTGAACCTCCAAGCTTACTATCCAGATCTTCGATTATGGTGGACTCCTGGTCATACTGGCATTACAGAACATGACCAGGCAGATTCTATAGCCGAACAGGTGGCTCTTGGTCTCGGTCATATAGAGGTCATTTCTGTCCCACACTCTTATGAAACCCTAAAGACCTCTATCAGACATCACTATGTCTCTCGCCTTGAGACGTTGTGGCACACTTCAATTTGTGGCCGCCAGCTATATGATGTCATGCCTCACTTCTCTCGTTCTTTGTGTTGGACCAGAGGCCTCTCACGCAGAGATGTATCTTTAGTGGCTCAGTTCCTAACAGGCCACTATCCAACTAACCAATACCTCCATCGTTTCCACCTTGTCGATGATCCACAATGCACATGGTATCATTTCCCAATTGATGACCGCAACCACCGACTCTTTAACTATCCCCGTTTTGCTTTTCTACGGCAGCAGCTAACCAGTGAGATCCGTCACTTGACACATGGCACTGGTGATTGGGATTGAGCTTATCTTTCCGGACTGGGACGACCTTACCTGGCTCGATTTTTGAGGGCTGTCCGACGGGCATAGTTGAGAGAGGATTATGTTTATATTGACATGGTGATGACCATTGCTGGAAGTCAGATAGGGCAACAAACCGGTGATCTTATGGGATAGTTGGGACACTCTGAAACACTTTGGGACACTTTGGGACATTTTGGGACACATTGGGACACATTTTGGGACATTTGGGACATGACCTGATACACTCTCCCTCTTGCCAAACATTTTGCCGAACTGCTTGGGACTCCCCTGCAGGAACATTCTGGCCTCCGTGAACAATGCTGATATCTTGCTTTTCTTTTGTTTAGGATCCTACATCGGTTCCTGCTGGCAAAGGATCTTACTGCATAGCGAGCGTTGTAGGGGAGTTCCCTCGTTTTTCGAAACATATGTAATACATTTGGAATTAAATAAAAAACATATATATATATATATATATCAATTCATTGATTTGAATGGAATAGCTACGGCCACATATTAATGTGTACATACGAAGCATACGCGGATCAATGATATCCTGATGCTATAAATGCCATGTGAGGTGAGGTGAGGTTAACATGCCCATTGGAACTTGGAAATAGAGTTTATTTTACCAAAATAATCTAGTGCATTCCAAATTTAGTGTGACCGGGCATCAAGATCCGAACAGAAGGAATAATGCCCATTGTCATGCGCATCGCTCATTTCAATCTTGTCTATCACATATCAACGCAACAGTACTAAAATGCATCCATAAGCCAATTTGGACCTATCAACAACTTATTCGAATCAATGGTTAAACAGGTACTAGCCGCTACTCTTGCCGTTGAGTTGTCATTGCCGCCACCATCTCTACTCGCATTGAAGTCAGCCGGTTTCGCCCCTTCTTTATCACCTAAAGACATATGCAATAATTTTGGCAACAACGCTCAGCACTTGTTGTCCAGACTCAGCAACGAAATAGACACATCAGAACAGCTGCACCTACTAAACAAGCCTATTGTCATGAGATGACTTAACTGTATGCTAAGTATGCATATCCAAGATATGACTGTCTCTGAGAGGTGCGCCATTAATGTGCATTTGGATGCTCAGGTATACGGCCATGGATATTGGGACCTTCCATATACAGGATGTGTCACATCGCCAAAGCCGCACTTTTACCCGCATGACCATCATGAGCATCATTTCCTACACATTGGTGGCTAGACAATATTTTTCAATTTGCATCCATTCATGGAAAGCGCTATGTGGAATTTGGTGTGCTTAACACCAATTTGACACCAAGTTTGGGTGGGTTCCACACATGCGATGCAAAAGGGCTACGTCATTACCACAAAATCGACAAAAGTTATGGAGTTACCCAAACTGCAGCCGATAAGTGGCGACAACTTACGACTTGCTTTAATACCTCTCTCAAGGGACCAATCTTTATAGAAGTTCCCATGTCATCTCGATTGGACCCTTTTGGGGCTTCCCTCATTGTTGCCATGGCCGAAGAAGCCCTAATTTTCAACCCACTACAACCATTGCAAAATTTGCAATTGCCAATTGCAACAATAAATCAATTGTGAATTGTCAATTACATTATGCAATTTATCCTGATAATTGTTTACATCCAAAATATTGTGAAAGATGTATCATGCTATCAGTTAATGTTGCTGAGTCATCCAGGCATCAACATAAGGACTGACAAGAAGAAAAGGGAGTGGGGAGGCGGGAACTTGAACTTAGCATGAAATTGATGATGTGCATACTGAAATGGACACAGTGTCTTCCCTGAAGTGAATCAAGAAATGAAAGGGAATGCAAGGGCATCGCTTCTACATAAGACTATGCTTGGCACCCAAGCTAGCACATCTCCAATGGATTTCATGCAATGTTCTTCAAAATGTGGTTATTAATAGCGAGTTATATTGACCAATATTCGAAATCTGCTGATTGCTGAAGGACCAATGGGATTTAACTTCGGTCCTGGGCAATGTGGCAATCACCAACATAACTGACTGCAACTGGAATTGCTCGTTGCTTCTCATGCACACGAGGGCACTATGCCGGCTTTGGTAAGCCTGCCATCAATTTGATTTTATACTAAGACCCCTCCACCACTCCTGTCTTTATGTCATCTTTCCATTGCATGGAAAAGAGTATTGCACACACTTGCTTAGGAGAGTTTTCCCCCTCCACGACTTGTTTTTTTCTCTCTTTATAACAACTCTTGCTCCCCCATCCCGTCCCCACCCCCCTCCTCAACACCATGCATCAGCGTGTACGCACACACGCGCATGCATACGGGGAGTGCATACGGGGAGTCCAGAGGTTCTACGCTATCAGGCTGTCTCCAATCGGGTCACAGGCTGCTCTTCCCTTCATTTATTTCTCCTAAGATAGTGGATTAGGCAAGCGCTCAAGCATGTAGAATAGTTGTGCATGAGCACAAGACCCTGGACATGAGCCGGCACATGAAATTACCTTGCCATGGTACCGCGCTGAGAAAGCAACCCTTGTCTTAGGTTTATTCTTTCATATAAGGATGCATTCACATTCACATTCAGACACATGCACACACACACACACATGCGCCCCCATAGAGTATCAAATGGAAGTTAAGCATACCGAACACAGTGCCCTTTTGTAAGAGGTTGATGATAGCATAACATGCCCTCCACCGAGCCATTTAAGCACTATTTCCCCAGCTTCACACGGAGAGTCCTGTCCTCCACTGGGTGAGCTTATCTTGCTGGGATCCATGAACAACTATGCGGATTGATACGTGTCCTGTTGCTTTGATCAAAGTGGATGCATTGCTCCATGGGCCTTGGGGCATTGAAATGCATGGTATTTTGCAACTCCACCAAATATGCCACTCACATGGGGAAGGGAAGAACAAAATGTCGCGTGGAAAGATCGCATCAAGGTTGCCGACATCTGGGTTGGCTGCTTCAACCGCAGATAAATCTGTGCCAAATGCAGCAGCAATGTCAATGGCAGTGTCGCCAGGCTCCGCTGTGTACGGAACCACACAGGGGCCTGCATAACATAGAACAACAGCTAAAACATAACAGCAATAACAAAAACAATATATATAGGGTATGTATGTAAACGCTGTAAAACAATTTTGGGAGGTGACGGTGGAACAATATTCAGTTCATTGCACTAAGAAGTGGCAACATGAAATTAAGCAATTGGCAGATGCACTGATCTCCTGTACATAATTGGGTTATACAAGGGAGGGGAGTCCACAACGCAAAGCACTTGTGATCACCGTAATTCACTTAATAAGCACGTACTAACATCCACTAAGTGCAAAATCATCACATAGCTCATTTGCATTGCGAAGTATACACTGCCATTCGTCTGGCAACGCTGTTATCATACAAGCCTGTCAGTGACGATAACAGCACACCACTTGCATTCCTGCATGTACCTGCTAACATACATAGATATGCGCACAACCATGTTCAAATGCTCATTTACGTTAGCCAAAGTAGCCATTATCTAAACTGTAACCGACAGCTTGCTGGCCCGCTGTCTCCTACATCAGCCCAAGGACCGCGTCCTCTTTGCTCTCACAGAGGGTGGTGCCGCCATCAGAAAAACAATCATCCTGCTCGATCTAGCGCATTTTATTGATATTCAACGCACTTCCTGATGCACTCTAGCTTCAGCTCTGTGTGCATATTGGCATGTGGATACGTAGTAATGCATTCACTTAGATGAAAAAGCTATGTTCGCTTTTTGTTGTATGCATACGAAAGCATTTGTGGATCAACGATAACTCGATGCTATGGATGCACACGAAATGATGTCAATCATCCTACTGATATTTGAAAATACCATTTATTTTAGCAAAAAAATTTTGACACTGCAAAGCCACGTTCAGTGTGACCGGGCATCAAGATCCAAACAAAAGGATTAGTTCCCATTGGCATGCGCATCGCGCATTTCAATCTTGTTTATCAAACATCAGCGCAACAGTACCAAAATGCATCCATAATTTGCTTGGTCCTATCAACAATTTATTTGAATGACTTGGTTATTTTGGTACCAGCCGCCGCTCCTGCCGTCGAGTGGTTGTCGCCACCGCCATCTCAGCTCGTGTTGAAGTCAGCCGGTTTCGCCCCTTCCTTATCACCCAAAGACACATGCGGCAGTTTTGCAAACAACGCTCAACACTTGTCGTCGTGCCTCTTCGACGAATTACAACCTCAGAGCCATCCTACTATTCACCAGCCTACTCGCCTAAAAGCAACGGACTGGTTGAGCGCACGAATCGTGAGTTGCTGGATCGCTTGAGGAGGCTAACTGATGGACAGAGCGAACTGTGGATACGCGAGTTGGGGCGCAGTTCTGGCCGTCAACTCCCGGATTATTGAGTCAATGAAGTGCTCTCCTTTCGAAGTTCTGATGGGATACGCACCAAAGCGAACACATGAGGTGGCAGTACCAGTACACAGAGTGGAATCGTTAGCGGAGGGCTGGAGAAAAGCGGAGTCTGAAGAATTGCGGCAGAGAATTGACGAACTGCAGTTGCGCCGTGATGGGATTGATGCAAATCGAGCGGCTGTGATGAAGGGAAGAGAAGAAACCACCAAAACCGTGCGCAAGGCTCAGTTCAAACCGGGTCAAAAAGTATAGTTACGCAATACGGTGAGGTTCAAGCAGCATGGCCGGAAATTAGAAGCTCACTGGCTTGGACCATATCGTATTTTGCGTCGCCTCTCTGATCAGAGGTACGAGATTGATCGGAAGGCACGAGACGCTGATTCGGAAGAAGTCCATGTTGATCGTCTCAAGGAGTTCATCGAACAGAAAGTAACTAAAGGACAGTGATGGCAAGACCGCGATGATCTTTGTGAATAAAGTGTACGCAAGGATTCTACATCTGCTTGATAATTGAAGTAAAGAGCTATGAAAAGTTCTGGATGGTATTTGATTATTGTAACATTGTGGATTCGAGAATGCGACGAGATATTATGTTTAAGTCAACTGAGATGATGGTGTTTAGAATGCGCATGAAAAATCGCAACGAGGGCGTTCGCGATTGAGAGTAATGGGGCTGAATGTTGCGGCTAGAACTGATTGAGTGTTAATAATAACTGAAAAGATGCTGCATGAAAAGATGATGAAGCACTAGGAATTGCATTAAGGATGTTGATGAACGGACTGGGTATAAAGGACAGAACGTTTGTTGTCCTTTTGCCTCGGCTGTAAACCGTTACCGTCGACTCGAGCATACAATTCCCGTTCAGGGATCGCCACCCCTCGACCCTGCCTGCCTTCGTCAACATCTTTGTTGTTGCTGTTATCTTTTGAATAACTATTTTTATCTTTTGCAGAGCCATGCGTCATCCCGTATACAGTGGAGCGTAACGACACTGCCATTGCTATTGCTGCTGCATTTGGCACGGGTTTATCAGCAATTGAAGTGGCCAACACAGATGTTTGCAACATTGATGTAATCTTCCCAGGCAACATTTTATTCGTTCCTACCCCATGTGAGTGGCACGCTTTTTTGTAACTGCTAAAATCCATGCACTTCAATTCCCCCCAAAGCCCTGTTGAGCAATCGATCTGTTTTCGCTCAAAGCAATAGGGCGCATATTCATGCACAACATAGTTATTCACGGATCCCAGCGGGACAGGTTCTCCAACTAGCGGGCAAGGATTCCCTTGACAAGCTTGGGAAAATTGCTTAAGCGGCTTTGCGGGCGCTGGTAGGGGTGGGTTTGGGTAGGAAAGGTCTGATATCAACATCGAAATGACGCCAAGCGTACCAAAATCGCCCTATTGCCTTCCCTTACATGTACGTGCTAAGATGTCACGAGTAAATCCAACTGCGGTTAGCTGTGCTGGTGCTTGCCATATTTCCTAAGAGACAAAGTGAAAATCGCATTGGGATTTTCGCAAGTTTCAAGTTTCATATAGCATGAACACAATCCGCCATTAGCCATCGAATTTTGAAGAGCATGGCATAGAATTCACTTAGGATGTGCTGGTTGACACGCGTGCCAGGCACACGCAATTCCAATGCAGCAATCGTTACCTTCCATTTGCTTGCAATTTCGATTCACTCAAGTTGACGAGAATTGAACAGACATTGTCTAAACACTCGTGTATATTAAATGGCGCCCATTATGGACATGCGGGTACAAGGGCGGTTACAATGATGTGTCACATCTTGGATATCTAAGGTCTTCATATTTATGGTTGTATCTTTGAATATTGAACTGTGCATCGACAGCGCAGCTCTTGGTGACCGCCTTTTCTTGGAGTACATAATGTGTATATGGATGTGCCCATGACCGAATCGAGTCAATCGCCGGCCACTGCCATGCAGCGGTTGGACCCGGGAGCTGAATCCAGTGCTGTGGGGTCTGGGGCAACAAGCCGGAGGCCGTCAACCCCTACGTGGCGCACTTCAGCTACAAGTGCAGCTCCATCGCGGATTCCTACATGAGCATCGATGATGAAGCGGCGGAGCCCAACACCACCACGGAGCCGATTGACATTGGAAGGCGAAGCTGTGAGCACTTTGCAGCGGACATAGGAAACGGTGCAATCAGCAGCTGGACATGCAGTGGCAGCTCTCCAAGTTGCCCAGCAAGTGGTTACGGAGACCGCGAGTATGCGTCAAGCGGTGGAGGAGACGCTCACCAAATACTACCAAGCGCCTACTGCATTGACCGCAGAACAAGTGTCCCTACTGGCTAAGGACACTTCACAGGAGATGCAAGTAGCCGTCCAAGAGCTTCAACAGCTCAAGACTCGTCTGAGGGAGCAACAAGAAGAAACGGCTCGATTACGGCAGGAGCTACGTGAAACGCATGCTGCACAATCGGCAAATGTGCAAGCACTGCAACATCATCAAGCTGAGGAGCAAGCCATGACATCTGGCAGAATCGAGGACCTTCGAGCAAGACTGCAGCAACAGAAGGCATATGAAGACCAGAGGTCCTTGAGGATGCAAGAGGAACTGGGAGCATTGAGGCAGCAACAGCAAGCCCAAGGTTCACAGATGACTACCAGGACAGATGAGCTGATTCTGTCCCTGAGCGAGCAGCTGGAGTCTTTGCAACAAGATCTGACCGTGGAGCGGGAGCAAAGGCAAAAGGTACAGAAGGAGTCGTCTGATTATAAGGCCTCCTGGGATGAGCCTCTCTATCAGAATGAGAGCTCGTACTTGCATGATGATGCTATTGTCGATTCTGTATTGCCCCGTTCTGCTTGTTCAGTGCCTCCAGCTGGTCAGAACCAGCCTGATGATTTTCAGTTTCCTTCAGCACTTGTGGCTCGAGAAGTGCTAGCTCAGAATCCTGTGGCAGCACCAGTGTTTGCAGGAGAGTCCAGTATCCGACCATCAGGGTCATTTGTGGCTGCTCAGTTCATACAGTCAGAGTTGCAGGACAAAGCAGTCAGTTACCAGGGGATGTTCCAATGTCAGTACCACCAATATCTGCAATGCCAATCAGTTTCAGTGCAGGAACAGCTGAACAGAACGTTGCAGGTGCATCAAGACCAGTTTTCCATATCACGATGAAGCCCAGGGAACCTCCAATTTTCTGTGGCAAGACCAGTGAGGATGTGGAGAGCTGGATCTACATGGTGTCAGCATACTTCAGGACCGTTGCTGCACTGGAAGAACAGAAGGTGGGGTATGCTCTCACTTTCCCACAGGATGCTGCTCGCGAGTGGTGGATCAACACCATTCGTACTACCGGACGAGAGCCTCGCACCTGGAACGAGTTGGCAGAGGCACTGCGGGCAAGATTTGGACACCGCACCAAGGAGATGACTGCACTAGAGGTGGCCACCCGGATCCGTTAATAACGGACGAGGGTGCCGTCCGTTAAATATCCGTTAATTTAGCGGACCCCGCTCTCTCTCTTGCTGGCGTGGCACGGATGGCAGCGGACGGCTGGTGCCAGTCAGCGGACTCTGCGGATTCCGCTTGGGCGTTAACGGATATTTTCCAACGGACCGGAAG
The DNA here is from genome assembly GCA_905146915.1 of Ostreobium quekettii. NCBI lineage: Eukaryota > Viridiplantae > Chlorophyta > Ulvophyceae > Bryopsidales > Ostreobiaceae > Ostreobium > Ostreobium quekettii. The sequence goes on along the minus strand of CAJHUC010000952.1, from coordinate 33,646 downwards.
CCGCGCACCCCATCCGCTAATTTAGCGGATGGCAGCGGACGTGTGTGCCGAATCAGCGGATGACAGGCAGTAAGTACTGATTTCCGAATCTGCGGATCGGGTTGATTGCCAGCGTGGCTCAGCCAGCGTCCACATACCGCGGACCTTATTTGGTCGCTCTTCTGGTGCTGCCGCAGTCTCCAACCCTTGCCGCCCCACCAGCCACACCATGGACCCAGCACCTGCCGGGCCAAGAGGTAAGGCATACCGCGCGGCGCGCGCACGGGCGGCAGAACCAGAAGCCAGGGCAACGCCCTCAGTACCGCCGACCTGGCGGGAAATTCCGGGCCGCGCGGGGTGTTGGGGGGGGGGGGCTCGGATGTTCTGTTGGCCGAAAACCTGTCTGGCCGGATGCAATCCGCCGGTGATGCTCAGGCATAGCGCGCTATCCTGCTTTCTGGCCAGGGCAACGCCCTCAGTACCGCCGACCTGGCGGGAAAATGCGGGCCGCGCGGGGTGTTTGGGGGGCGGGGGCTCGGATGATCTGTTGGCCGAAAACCTGTCTGGCCGGATGCAATCCGCCGGTGATGCTCAGGCATAGCGCGCTATCCTGCTTTCTGGCCAGGGCAACGCCCTCAGTACCGCCGACCTGGCGGGAAAATGCGGGCCGCGCGGGGTGTTTGGGGGGCGGGGGCTCGGATGATCTGTTGGCCGAAAACCTGTCTGGCCGGATGCAATCCGCCGGTGATGCTCAGGCATAGCGCGCGCTATCCTGCTTCCTGGCCAGGGCAACGCCCTCAGTACCGCCGACCTGGCGGGAAAATCCGGGTCGTGGGGGGTCTCGGATTATGTGTGGACTTTGGAAGCCTGGTGGCACATGGCCGGGTGGGAAGATCATGGTCGGGGTTTGACTTCATTCCGGGATTTTACCTGCGACCCTCACCAACTGTGTTGCATTGTAGGTGCGACCAGTGCTGAAACGGAAAGCAGGCAGGGACGCCTTCGACATGAGGGACGTGTAGGTGCGGTGGACGTGTACCTCTGTGCAGCAAGCCTGAGTGTCGCCTATTATGGCTGGGTGCTATAGGGAACATCGCGGGAAGTTGGGTACAATCGCAATGTTGATTCTAAGGCTGGTAATCCAAGGCTTGTATGCCTCTGGCTGGAAACCATGCATCCATTCGGGCACCTACTGTCCTGCGTATATGTTGGAAATGTACTTAACGTTGTGTGTGGTGCTGCAGCCTCACCAAGCTGCGTCAATGCAGATCCACAAACCATCGGGAGGGGAATGGCGAGCGCAGAGGAGCAGCAAGACGAACCCTCACTTGGTGAGTGGATTACCACTACACTTGCTGAACTGTATTTTGCTGTCGTCTTTGGCGGCTGTGGCTGTGTGTGTTTGTGGGTGGGTAGGGTGCTGCACCATTCTGGCATAGCCACCTCGTTGGTGGCAGTACCCGCCGTCACCTGGCTGGGGAAACCTTGGCAGTTGGTTCCTTCCATGTGGCCATGCACTGCACAGGGTGCACCACTTGTCGCTGCAATACCCATCGTCTTTGCTTACATGCCACCAACATTATCTGGCGGTACCCGCCGTCACCTGGCTGGGGAAGTCTTACCACTTTGTTACTTTTATTTGGCTGCACACTGTACAGGGTATGCTGTATGTCCCTGCAGAACCCATCGCCTGTTTGTCCTTATGTGGCATCACCATTTTGTGGCAGTACCCGCCGTCACCTGGCTGGGGAAACCTTGGCAGTTGGTTCCTTCCATTTTGGTTGTGTTGCAGGCCTCCAGCGCCAGTAGTGAACGATCTTTTTCCAAGGCCGGTCTAATAGTTCGGGCCAAGCGCATGGTTCTCAAGCCCGAGAACGTGGATCATTTAAGCTTGCTAGGGTGGCAGATGGCAGGGAGTGGATGGTCGCAGCAGAAGCGAGCGCATCGACGCACGAAGGGGGGGAAGGGAGGGAAGGGAGGGAAGGGAGGGAAGTAGTGACTTTGGATTCCAAAGTTTGGATCACCACCGGTGACCACCCTCATTGCCCCGGCGTGGAAACTGTGGAGTACCGCCGCAGCAAGGGTGCGGTTACCATAGAGATAGAAGATAAGATATCATGACTTGTAATATTCCGTTGTCTTGTGTTGATGTGCACACCTTGAACACACTATGTTGAGTGGTGGATGAACCTTGGGTATCATATAGATAGAAGAAAATTTTATTCAAGAAATGCGTCCCAACAAGTACTGCGATTGGTGGATAGACTTTACAGTCGCTGCCCTGGCGTGGAAACTTCTAGAGTACCGCCGCGGTGAGGGTGCAATAGGTAGAGATGGACGATAACAAATAACGACTCGTATTATTCATTGCCCGTTTTCATGTGTTGAGCTGTTGAACTTCGACGTACTATGTTGGATGGGCTTTACACTCGCTGCCCTGGCGTGGAAACTGTGGAGTACCGCCGCAGCAACCCATCGTTATATGTGATACATATCACCCATTCCCAAGTATGTTGAGTGGCTCAACTGTGTTCAGAGGTGAACCCTCTTTGCCGCCTGCCTCAAGTGATGTGGGTGTTTGTGTGTCCGCGTTTGGTATTGCAACTATGCCGAACCCTTGCTGCAATGGCCGGAAAGACTTGCAATGGGAGTGTGGTGCGCACTGCGTACTATGCAGCAGTACCAGCCGCAGCAAGTGGTGCAGGTTGGCATGCCATACACTGGAACTTTACACACGGCTTGTGTATTGTTCAGTTCTCCAAAACACTCCATGATTACAAACCGCAGAATACATGACCTGGAAAACGCCCACACACGTTTATGAAGCGTGCAACCAACACAATTCGAGCTGCTGCAAAATGGAAACCCCTGGCAACTTCGCCTTGACCTTGCCGTGGCTGGAAAGCAAGTACCTACGGGACAGAACGGACCCAAATTATGAATCCACGGATGTTTTGTCGCGGACCGGACGCCGCGCACGCCCTCCGTTAATTTAACGGCAAATAACGGTGAAGAAAAAGTGAGAGCCGGATTCGGCGGACGGCAGTACGGCAAACAGCGGACCGGATGTTACCGGACGAATATCACACTCACTTTTACGAACCGGACGCAACGGAGCGGACGGTACCCGAGTGTGGCCACCTCTAGACTGCACGTGCTGAGCTGCATGCCATCAAGCAGCAGAAAGGCGAAAGTGTACGTGTGTATGCAGCCAGGTTCAGCCGGCTGCTTGGCCATCTACCACGATTCAACGAGGCGCGGGCAAAAGACCAATTCTCTTCCAGTCTAATGCCTAGAGTGGTAGAGCTATTGCTGCTCAAATCGCCCAGGTCATTGCAGGATTCCATGGTGGAGGCTGAGCGGGTCGAAGTGACGCTCAAGTATGCACAACATATGAGAGCCAGTAAGGGACAGAACCCAGCTGTATTGTCTTCGTCTGGTCAGGGAAATAGGGGAGGCTGGCATGGATAAGGATGCCAAGGCAGAGGCAGAGGTGCTGGACAGAGTACGGGACAGCATGCTGGACAGAATGTTGGTGCAGGACAGGGCAACAGCCAGGGACAAACACAAGGACAGCAAGGGCAGGCAGGTTCTTTTCCTTTTGCCTACCACAACTGTGGAGGAATTGGACACAAGGCCAATGTCTGTCCCAGCCATGGCAACTACCAAGGACGAAGATGAGGTGGACGCAGTGGCGATCGCGGGGGACGTTCTGGAGGCAGAGGCCAAGGACATCATGCAAGCAATGTGGGACTGGCGGTGACCAGCTAGACTGAAGGTGCTGGAACCCAGGCAGCGCCTTCCAACCCGCCGGGAAACTAGTGCAGCCCCAGACTGGCCGGTCCAGAGGACCAACGGGGCCTACACTGCCGAGCTCTCCAAGCCGATATGGAGGGGCTCGAGGATTTGTGGACAAGACCTTGTCATCACGGACGCAGAAATGGAGACAACGTAGACAAAGGCACCTACAACATCTGTTTGCAATTTCTGCGGAGAGAGATGTGATCAGAGCAGTACAGAAGTCACTTAAGGGAAACTGCTCAAGACAGAGGCAGCGTGCGGAGGAGTGGAGGCGACACCAGCCTCGTGCACCAAGTCGCAGTCAATGTCAGGACGAGGCGCAACTGCCGAGATCTACAGGGCAACGTGATGACCCCGGGAGTATCACGCAGCCCCAGACAGCTCAGAAACATATGGAAATTCAGTCCATCAGTTTGGATAGAGTGACAGATATGGTAGTTGGATAGGGAACATTGGAAAAGGAATGGCGTATGCTGAATCTGGGCAAGTTAGCAGCGCCCCCTGTTTGTAGACAGGAATCAGATATTGGGGATACGGTGGCTGTACCGTCGCAGCACCGTGATGGCTTGTTATTAAGGATTCAAATGAGATGCTGTGGACATGAGCTTTTATGTTTAATCAACTGCGGAGCTTCTCATTGTTACTTGGATTCTCAAGCTGTGCTGCAATTGGGTCTGCAGCCCATTGCAGAGAATGCAACCTTGGAATTGGGAGATGGTACACGAGTACCATCCAAGGGATGCATTGAGAAGTTGGTTTTTACTATGGGATCTCGCACGTTCTCCCAAGATTTTACAGTGACCGATCTTATGACCGGGGTAGATAGGGTACTGGGAATGACATGGCTTGAACAAATGAACCCTTGATCAATTGGGGTTCTCATACTATGTATGTTCGAGACCAAGGAGTTTACTACCCCATCGCAGGTGTTCCCGCAGACAAGGACACCAAGATCGGCACCGTCAAGCATATCAAGATACCCAACGATCAAGAAAACGACCAATTTGTACAGTACCTTCATTCTTTGGAGACATTGGCAACTCCGCAATTTTTTGGGATTATATTCACGATGACCAGCAATGGAGGTCTATTAACAATTGCGATATTCCAGCCAGCATCGCAAGAAACGATGATCAACAGGCCAGTGATGGTGATCAGCAGCGATCACCACGATTTTGCAAACAAACGACCAGAACCCCTCGTGGCATGCAACAGAAAACAATACGCAGTACAACCAGCCAGCGATAGTTTATTTCATTGAAGCAGATGTGCAAGCTGACTGCATGAGGTGAAACGTCCTATCTTCTGATGATCCGCAGTTTTGGGAAAGGAAAAACGCAGCGGCAGCCTAAGTTGGCCAAGATTGGGCTAGCTCAAGGCAAGAAGCGGTCTGAAATGTTGAAGACCGGCTCAATGAAACAATTCAAGACGACGACCGAGGTGATGCACGATGTGGTTGAGCATGCCAGCCCTGAGGTCCAAAATTCCCTCAGGAACATCATCCATGATTACCAGGATGTGTTTCCTGAGAAACTACCGAAAGGGGTGCCATCAGCACGCGAGGTGGAACAGACCATAGAGACGGACGCAAATGCCATTCCACCAAGCCGAGCACCCTATAGACTTGGACCGAAGGAGATTGAGGAGATGGAAGAACAGATCAAAGACCTCCTCAGTCAGGGCTACATCCAGCCATCCTGCAGCCCGTATTGGGCACCAATCCTCTTCGTGCCCAAGAAGGATGGCAGGTGGCGGATGAGTATTGACTACAGGCTGCTCAACCGTTAGCCCAGAAAAGACAAATACCCCATCCCTCGGATCGATGAGCTACTCGACAAACTGGGCAGAGCACAGTACTTCATGAAGTTAGATCTGGCATCAGGTTATCATCAGATAGCCATGAAGGCTGAAGATGTGCACAAGACCGCATTCAGAACGACCCAAGGCTCGTACGAGTTTTTGGTTATGCCCTTTGGGCTAACCAACGCTCCTGCGACCTTTCAGAGGCTAATGAACAAAATATTCAAACGCGAGCTTGGTCAGTTCATTTGCATATACCTGGATGATATCCTTATCTTCTCCAAGGGCCTTGAAGAACATATCAGTCACGTCAAGACAGCTCTGGAGAGGTTGAGGACAGCCAAGTTATACGGAAGACTACACAAGTGCGAGTTCTTCCAGAATTCTGTGGATTATCTTGGCTTCCAGGTATCATCCAGTGGAGTTAAAGCATCAGAGGAGATGATCAGAGCAATGATCGACTGGCCACAGCCCAGAAGTGCACGTGACATTCACAGTTTCTTGGCCTAGCGAATTACTATAGACGTTTTGTGAAGAATTTTTCCAAGATTGCCAGGCCCCTCACTGACCTAATGCAGCTGAACCTCAAGTTTCAGTTGGGACAAGATCAAGAGGCAGCATTCAACCGGCTGAAGTATTCACTGGCTACATCCCCGATTCTACGCCTACCCAATTTCAATCACGAGTTCATCCTGACTACTGATGCCAGTTCTAGATCAGTCGGTGCAGTGATCGAGTAGGACCATGGACAGGGATTGCAGCCTATGGCTTATGACAGCCGCAAACTCAGTGATACTGAAGCGCGGTATTCTGCTTACGAGAGGAACTCCTTGGAGTGGTCTACGCTATTGGCAAGTGGTGTCACTACGTTGAGGGACGACACTTTACAGTAAGGACTAACCACTCATCCCTCAGACACCTCCCAAACCAGCCAAGCGTGAACAGAAGAATATGGAAGTGGATTGCAATACTCCAGACCTACGACTGCACCATGTCGCACATCCCAGGAGTACACAATCCAGCTGATGCACTGACGCGCAAGGCATGGTTGGAGGACAGAGCAGCTGCTCATCATATCCAGGAAGAAGATGAGGATCTTGTTGAGAGACTATGAGTATCAGAGATAGCAACTGATGAGGAAATACAGGCTGCATTGGACAAAGTTTTTAAACAGTCAGAGCAGACTACCCTGCGGCTGCCAGAGCCTGATTTAGTTGAGGCTGACATCAACAGATTTTTCCCTGCAGTTGATTCATTGGAGAGAGTTCCAGCATTGTATGTGACAGAGACTCAGATCGAGCTGGAACAGAATTTTGGTAATGACATGCTGGCGCAGTAGAAGTTGGAGGAGCCCTACAAGGAAATCATCAACAGATTGGAAGATCCAGATACACCATTGACATGGGTCCGAGAGGAAGGCATTTTCAAGCTCCAAGGAAATCTACTGAAGATCCATCGACCACACCGTGATGATGAGATGGACCAGGAGCTGCCTTACTGGAGGACAGTGGTGCCACAAGGAGGCGAGTATCGGTCGCGCATTTCACAAGAACTTTATGCAGTACCGTACTCAGGGCACCCCGGTGTGAACAATACGATTTTGAGGGTACATCATCAGTTTTGGTGGAAAGGGATGATCAGTGATGCACAGGACTTTGTTCTCAGCTGCCCCGTGTGCCAACAAGAAAAAGGGTCACATCTGATGCCAGGTGGCAAGTTGCAGCCACTCGAGATCCCAACACACAAATGGGATCAAGTTGTTATTGATTTTGTGACGGATTTACCAGAGGATGAGGGGCACAACGCTGTGCGTACAATAGTCGACAAGGCCACCAAAATGGCCTATTTTCTGCCTTGTAGCAAGTCGATTACTGGGAAGGAAACGGCGCAGCTGTTTTGGAATTCTGTGGGGTGCATCCATGGAATCTCCTCTACGATTATTTCAGATCGCGACGCCTGTTTCACAGGATCTTTCTGGCGGGAGCTGTAGCGTATTTTAGGAACTGGTTTGCGAATGGGGACTGCCCATCATCCCCAAAGTTCAGGCCAAGTCGAGCGATACAACCAAGTCTTCAGTCAACTCCTCAGGTGTACGATTCATCAGGTGGGTGATGGTGCTCACTAGACCCAACTCATCCCGACGATTCAGTTCGCGGTGAACACAGCTCCCAACCGTTCTACAGGATATACTCCGTTCTTTCTGAATTTCGGCAGACATCTGACAACTCCCGTTTGGTTATTGGATCACCAGCAGATCCGAACGAAGACAGAAGCCGTCTCCACATTTGTTCAACGACTCAGAGACCTGTTTGCAAAGGCCCAGGTCAACATGAAGCAAGCAGCTGACTGGATGAAGTCCATCACCGACAGACGACGACGTGATGTGGTTTTTGCTACAGGAGCATGGGTGCTCCTCAGCACCAAACATTTGAAGCCGAAAGGATCAGCCAAGTTGCAATGCCATTTTGTTGGCCCGTTCAAGATTTTAGAGCGGATTGGCACTAGTGCCTACCGTCTTGAACTTCCTGCTTCCTGGACAATCCATCCAGTCTTCCATGTTTCGCTCCTCAAGGGCTACCGCTCATCACACCTTCATCCTGCTGCCGATCGCCTTCCCCTCTTGGTCCCTGCTGAAGATGCTGAGCCCGATGTCGTTAACGTGGAGCGTGTACTACACTGGCGCTGAAGTACTGGTCATCGACACAAGAAGGAATACCTTGCGCTGTGGAGCGGCTACCCCATTGACGAAGCCACGTGGGAGCTGGCGTCCAACTTTTCTAGTCCTGGAGTTCTTCGCAGACTACTCAACCATGACAAGCCCTCTGAAGCTCATTGATTTTTCTTGTCTATTGTTGTTCGCCCCACTTCCTCTTTCTCAATTTGAGGACGAATTTCCTTCCCCGGGGGGGAGTGGTTTGTGGTAATTTCGTGCACTTTGTGTTGGCGAACTGCTCGTGGGACTATGTCTTGTGAGGTCTCGTAGGGGCCAAGCTTGGCCGAGCGAAGCAAGGCCGTGCATAGGCCCCGAAGGGTGCTCACAAGACTGGGGGGACCGGGGGGGGGAGCCCCCGGCCGCCGGAGATAACGGAATTAATGAGTTTAATAGACATTATTGGAATTGTGTGCCACGGGATGTAAGAGCGTGCGCGGCCACGCTGATTGTAGTTTGATCGTTCTAGAACATACCGCCTCTCTGCCTCCTCGAGCGCCGTAGCCGCGCGCCTCGAATGGGACCGCACAGAGCGGCTGTCACCCACGGGCCAGAGAGAGCCCGGGACACGCTGTCCGGCCGAGGACGGCCACGCTTCCACCGGAGAGGCCCTAGAGCACGGGCCGGAGTACCTGGACACGGCCAAGAGGGAACCGCGCCAACACCTGCCGCTACCACTGCTATCCCCGCATGCCCAGATCCTTCACCTTAGGGGAGGGTTGGCCGCCTTTCCGGGCGCCTCTCTGTCTGGCCCCGGGCATCCCCTACCTCATGCTGTGGGGGGCTGCCTTGGTGACGTTGGGCCAGGGGGCGGGACTCCCCAGCCCTCACAAGCCACCGCCACTATATCTACTTGGTCTTGCCACCCATCGCAACAAGCGCAAACTGCACAACAAGTGGGCAGGGACACGATGTTTGTGGACCGCGGGGTGCGCGGCCCACGCCTCAAATCTGATCGCTACATTCTTATTGGTACATGCATGAATTTGATGTTGTTATGTACTGTGGGACGCACTCTGGAACGGATTCTAGGATGGCCTAGAATGGCCTTTGGAACGGCCTGGAACCGATTCTGGACCGGCTTGGAACGGATTATGGAATGCCATGGGCAGTACAAGAATGGACTCCTAGGTAGGTTGTACTGCGCCGGAATGGAATTGGGACGGCTGCACACCGTTCCAGATCCATCCCGAGTCCGTTCCAGCCCAGGGACAGGCCGACCCTTGGCTGTTCCTGGGCCTACCGGCCCAAGGACGGGAATGGACTCCGGTCTGTTCCCGTTCCCGTTTCTGTCTCCGTTCCTAGTCTGTTCCCGTTCGGGGACAGCCCACCTCTGTTCCCCACTTGGTGGAATGGGCATTCGTGCACCCAATGGCCGCAGTTTCCGCACATGTTGCAAGCGCTGTCCCCGGGCCCTTCCCAGGCGGCAATCTCCCCGCATCGGGTGGCCTCCCGTCTGCTCCATCGCCAGCCTACGCATCCCATTGCCTCCCGGTTCCATGGTTTTCCATCGGCGCTCACGCATCCTTCTTACCACGGTCGCGGCCTTCCTCCCCGGTCACGCGTAGGCCTTTCCAGCCCGAGCAGGCAGCTGTGCTAGCTCACGGTTCACGAATGGCCACTCCTAGCCCAAACGCCCCTCCCGTGGTAGTAAGCTTGCCCGGGCGGACGTGCGGGCTTCGCCATCGACGTTGAGCAATTTTTCCGCGGTTTCAACTGCCACCGCGCCTACCACTATAGCCTCCCACATCTTCAGACCCCTCAGAGATACCTTACGCATGCGTTAACCCCGTAACCCTCGTATCCAATATTTTGCCAGTGCGTCCAAACTTGTCAACGCCTCCGAGGCTTGCTGATACAAGTAACGAAACATTTCTGCATAGGCGTCCACCATCTCACTTTCGGCCTGCTCAATCGACTGCAGCTCCTCCTCCACCAACTCGTCAAGTGGAACTTCAGAACCGCTCCAGCACCGCCTTGGTGAACGCATCTAGTCAGGAAATTGAGGGTCCGCACCTCGGCTCTCAAACCACAACTCGGCCTCTCCAACGAGGCTGGCTTCCATGTAACGCAGGCCCCTCGCCTCATCCCAGTCGTTCGCCAACACCACTGTCTTGACGTGCCTCAACCAGACGCGGGTCTTCACTGACCCCATCATATTCCCTCAGACGCAACTTGAGTGCCATAGCCTTGCACTCAACGCCCCGTTTTGTAAGCTAACGCCTGGACCTCACAGTCCCCTCCAACCGCCTCGTTGTAGAACGGTGGAGCCTGACACCGCCTTGACCCAGCCGCCACCTGGCTGTCCCGCAGTTCAGCGCTTCTCAAACCGCACCAACGAGTCCACCATCGAAGGGGTCCTATCGCGTGCGCCAACTGTAATGGGCGCGACGTTAAGCTATTGATTCAAAGCCGTCTAGAGTCGAGACACGCATGGCAAGTCCGTGAAAACCCACCCCAAGCAACACGCTCCGAGCAGTGCCGTCCACACGACCAGCCATTCTCATACTAAATTTGTTCGCCTTTTCCGACGCCTTCAGGTTCTACGGATGCTGCCAAGCACAAAAAGGCGATATTCCAGCCACGCCAAACATCAAGGCCAACGCACCAATCTCCTTAAATTCGATCATACTAACGTCACCAGCCTGAGACAAAAATAATGTCTCAACTGCATCAAATTAAATACGAACCCAATAGTTTGGCGTCCAACACGAAGCGGTCCATTTTAATAACCCACATGATGGCCACGCCACGCTAGCAAATAGGGGGTTTGATGGTTCATGGCATTATCTGATTGGTGGCGTCATCATGCTGTGGGTGGATTGGTCAACGGACCAGCGCCGAGGTGACGCCGGACGCCTCCCCAGCCACTACCAAGGCACAGCATATTCCGTTATTTGTGGCCAGATTGGGTCACAGGATATCGCACGTGTCATTCCCCTTCGCTGTAACAGGCCGGGAGCCGCCTGAGCTGACATCACACACCACGCGGTTCCTGTCCAGCTGGCCTCGTATTCCCGGGTCATGGCTCGAGGCTGAAGCGCCTCCACCCCTCCCCTCCCCTCCCCTCCCCTCCCCTCCCCGCCACGGCCACTGCTGTCGATTGTGTGAAGGCGCCTTTGCTGTGTGCGTGCCTTGTGGGGCTCGGCTCGTTGTCCAAACAGGCCAGCCCTGACAGCGACTGGGCTCGTCAGGGGCCAGGGGCCAAGAGCTCCCGGCTGTCAAATCTATGGCCGAGTCGAGTGAGGAGGTGGGGCGGGCCCATCTACACTGGCCTGGGCGGCAGCTGCTGCTTGTGTATCCCGAGATGGGGGGAACTATTTTCCCGGGCAGAAGGGAGCCCCCAAGGCCACCGCTGACCGGTGTTTGGTTTTCTCCTTCCGATCGATGCCCCTTCACGGCGAGCCAGGGATGGCTGACGTCGGCGGCGCGATCTTGGGACAACAGTGGACATCGCATGGAACAAATTTCCGCTGGCACGGAAACCAGATTCCTGGGTCGGTGCCGCGCCGCTCGAGCTGAGATCTTATTTGGAGCCCAGAGCCAGAACCAGAAGAAAGTCGCAGAAGAAAGCGACAACGACCATCTTGGGACAGAGATTCCAGGCCTTTCTTTGTGGACCAAAGATTTGAACGGAGGCGCGCAAGTGTCAGGGTACACCCAGCAACGTCAAGGGCATGAGATCTCTCGAGACAAAACCGCGACACCCCGAGGCCTCACGGGGCCGGAACGGCTTTTGGGCCTTTCATCACCGTGCGTATCGAAGCGGACCTGGCGATACCCGTTTACCTCACTGCAAAATAGTGCCAAGCGGCCATCAGGTACGATAGCTGCATGCTGCGGCGGCGGTGGCGCTCACCCGAATCAGGGCGTGCACCAGACGGTTAGGTAGCAGATCTCCAGTTGCAGAAGACCCGCAGTCCAACAGAGATGTGTACTTCTATGAAGCGTAGGCACCTCATGCAAGTGTTGCCGTATTGCATGATGTCCTTGTAGCAACGGCCACTACATATGAGCATGGAAGCAACCAAGAGAATTCTGCAAGCCTTTGTTAGAAAGTATCACAGCCTCTGCCCTAGGTATTCAGCATACAATGCACTTATCAGCCAGACGAGATGGTGATAATAAACACATATGTTCGTGGTATTCTGCTGCTCGCCTGCAGCGATTCACTGAGCATGCAAGTTCGTTGGCACTAAGGAACGTGCTATGCATCCATATCACCCACACTACAACCTCAACACATCCTTACTTCAGATATTAATACAACTGCGCACTAACAGTGGCATTACTGCTTCTGAAACAATTTGCACATCCAATAATGTGCATGTGCGGTTCAGTGTACGCAGAATGGGAGCTGTCAAGGGACAGAGAGGTGAGCTCTGAAATGTCCGTCCATGCATTGGAAGCAATGGGGGCACGGTATGAATTCTGCCGCTGATTGATGGCATTGTGTATTATTTGCATGTCGGACAAATATAACCTCCATTGCTTGTTCGTGGTCACGTGCATGCACGCCAATGCAGCTGCATAGTAAAATGTACTCTGCCAAGTTGCTACAAATTAGAGCATTCAACACCCCAACCTTCCATTCTATGTTGATTATGGTGTTTTGCAGATTTGTTTGCAAGGTCCAACAGGTGTTCAAGAATACCTCAATTTCCCCAAGATGCATGCTGTGTCATACTGCGGGGACGTTATCAGGGAATTTGGGCACACAAGGCTATTGCAAAAAGCCATACAGAGCATCCAACAAGCAGGATAGGACATTGGGTAGACAGGTGCGCATATTTCAACTATCAAGGTGAATCCTTGGATGGGCACATCTTGGCCACATCTTTTGCTCACTGCAGCCTTCCTGCAGGCAGTTCTTGACAGCTGTATCTGCATATGCAGATGGCAAAGAAGTTCACGGGAAGATTGATTGCACACAACGGCTGCAACATCAACTAATGGAGACACAGGTCTACAGGGCATGGTAAGCCACTTCAGTCCTATCAGCAGAACGCGATGTTCATTTGCACATATTCCATAACCACGACAATACTGTTGGCCCCAAACATGTCAAGGATATTCCACAGAAAGCAACGAATACCCTGCCTTTGGGCAGGCAATTGACACAAGCGATGGCGAAGTGCACCATGATGGCATTCAATTCAAAGTTAGTTGCCGCTACATATTCCCAAATAGTTGCCGTTACATATTGTCAAATAACTGGCACTACGTATTCTTTGATGTGCAGGTGCAAAGGGCGGAAGCAGATTGCACAAACAAGCTTCCATCCAAGCATGCTGGCGTCCTCTGCTACTCATGGTTGACAAAAAATTCAGGTACCTACATCGTGCTATACTAGGCTGCAAAGGTTAGTTACGAAATGGGGCCTGAAAGTGACCTTTGGTTGCAACGCGCCTGCTGTGCAGGATGCACACTGGGCGGAATTGGCAACATTCTTGTGCGCATATGGCTGGCTGGATCAGAAGACCCACACACCCAGCTGCTATTGAGGCAGCAACTTGAGTTGCAACATTTCGATGCAGTATTGGCTAGCTACTTTCAGGTGTCTTCCGGTTCCATTCCTGTTGTAGGACAAAAGGTGAGCAAGGCCCTGGGAGCAAAATGGCAAGCCCACACATCAAAGTACAATGTGTCAGTGGATATCTGTCATATTTGCTGTAGCTGCTGTATCACCATGTTGTGGAAATTGTTACATTAGCATTGTGTGACCCACTTAACTTGGATCCTAAAAGTGCCACGTCCTGTGCTTTGTTTTGCAGGTGCATCGCTACAACTCCTGCACAATTTACTCACCAAGCATTCTTCACGACAAACGACAAGCACAGGCCCGTCACGAATACCACGGCAACAGTGAAGTTTATTCCGATGTTGCCATTATTGGCTGCAACGAGGATGGGTAGCGTTTAGTTGAGTGGTATGCGCAAGTTCGAATGTTTTTTCTGGCTTGGGGTTGGAAAGGATAGAACACAAGTTGGCTTGTGTCAGTTGGTATGACACTGCAGGCAAACACCCCACCACCACTTGAGGCGCCCACATACATACAATGGCAACGTGGGACTGGGCATGAGGATGGCCCACAGTGCTATGGAATATTGGATGTCAACTTGATAGATAGGATTGTATTGGTCCATGCTGACTCTTGCAAGAAAGAGCGCTTTTTCCTAATAGATACCTACGTGTATCGTGACTACAGTGGAGCACTGCGTCTTTGTCGTTTTCAATTTTCCTTATTTGTAAGTGGGAAGTTTCCACTTTGAGTTGAAATGTGACATCAATAAAATCCATGCAGCACACTGGCTTGGGCTTTGGGGAGCGACTGACGCCTGGACAACCACCTGGCACTTGTGAGGCGGCAACGGCCATTGCAGCAGCGGGAAAGTGCACTTTTCTGACCTCATCTGGATCTAGCTCGGCCTTCAGTGAAAGTACGGGTTGCTGCAAACCATGTCTCGTTTGGAGCCAACGTGGCTCCTGAGTGACTCAGGACGTTTATTGGGGACAATTCACATTCCACAGGAACACCACCACGATTTTAGTGCTTTACCGCAATTGAAGGCTCAGCATCCGCTGACGATGTGAAAAGCTGAACATAGTAGGATCGTGCGTCGTGCGGTCGCATTCGCGCATTAGGGTGCAATTGCGGGATGCGACAGTTCGGCCCCGCCATCCTGCGGTGATGTGACAGCACGGTGTGTACCCATGTGGTTCTGTATTTACAAATGTGATCGCAGCTTGCAATGTGTACACGTAATCGAAACAAGAGAAGCGGCCAGAACGGCCATCGCTGTGTGCCTGAAGCATACGACGTGCACACATATCCTGATATCACAGGTTACGTCCACACAAACATGCCGACAGACGTGCCTATTGTTTGTGCACTATTGCTGAGTGTTGCGTACTGTCCTAGTAATATCATGTAATTGAGATAAGCAATATTATATGTGTAGTTTTAGGGATGCCAAGGAGCGGGGTGGGGGGCTTGGGGGGTGGAGAGAAACCTGAAATGATGGGACAGGGAACAGTTTCCATTCATGCTCCATGGTAACCATAATCGGGGGTGATAGGCAGAAGATATTGGTATCCGGCTGCTTGAACCGATGTACAATGGTACATAGGGTAATTGATGAGCACCTGTGAAGTTGCAAGAAAGGGCGAATGACTGGACTTCTGGCAGGGATTCGCTCAACAGCTTGTCGTGCGAAGAACATGAACCAATGGCCCTGTATTTTTTGTAGACTGAGTTGTGGTGCAGAGCCGCCACTTCGAGCTCAGCGTGGACAGGGCGTGCCAATATTCATCGAGGACGAGTGCCAACTGTCATTGGCCGTTCGCGCCAAAATTCGTTGACCGCGGGCGCCAATATCTGTCGACCGTGCTTCAAAACAAGTCGACTCGCTGACTTGAAACCGAGCTAAACTATGGGACGCGATCAAGACCGAGCGGGTCTTCACACACAAGAGAACCCCTGCTAAGTCAGCTGCTGCTGCACACACTATTACCCATGCCACCCAACCACGCAGATGTTCCTCTGCATGCCACCAGGGATCGTGGGGTCAACAAGTCAATCCGGAATGGCAGGCAAGGCGCAAGGCCTGCCGCCAGTCGCTCTGGCCGTCGGGCATTGTTCAGTACCAATAGCACCCAACCAAGCTCAGCGGCGGCGTCGGCGGAAGGGGAAGGGTTGGGCGGGTCAGGCGAGTTGCCAAGGTAAGATGCAGTGGAGAAGGCCGTACAGGGCCTTCCTGATGCTGTCAAGGATTCGATCCTTGCCAGTGCATCGACACAGAACGACGTTGATGGGTCGGATTCCGCCGATCTGCGAGGTGAGTGTCCTTACATATTCAATATGATGGAACTGTCCTGGCATTTGTGTTGACGTGAGTTGTGTGAACACAGCTGCCAGAACAGTTTCATCCCAGAGCGCATTGTGTCCCTAGGTGCATGCATTTACTTGCATTTTGTCGTTGCAGTTTCCGCATATTGTGGAAACCTTGATCTGTGCATACCTGGTGACATTCTCATGATGTGCAGGCACCAATAGTGTTCATAAGAGGATGCCAGGCCTGCTTTTGGGCATGTTTATCACTTCACGGCAGGACGCAGCGAAAGCAGAGTGCCACAGGGAACTTGCACGGATTTCTCAACAGAAATTCCTGGCGGAAATGTTGGAACGGCTGGATACGGCATGAATGCCAACACCTGTGCAATAATGTCCAATGCCTTTACATGTCCATCCAAATGTCCGATTCACAGTTCCACTCATACATGGACAACATAATTCAACCCAATGTTGCCGCTTCGTTGCAGCTCATTGCTGCACAAGCTGAAGCTGACAATGCTACCTTGAGTAATGCAGTTTTCAACGTGAGATTGCCCAAAGCTCTACACTGATGATGGTTCATCTGCGTGGACAGGAAATCCAGGATGCATCAGCACATTCAAGACTGCACGCCCCACATGCACGCTGATAATTTGGAATCGTGACATACAAACTCCTTTTCAGGGGTTGCTGCACGGTGCAAATGGGATGGAGTTCAGCTAGTTTTACAACAACACTATAATGCAAAATTGCTTGCTGAACTGCTTGCACTGCATGCAATGGTGATTGGGACGATTGTCAGGTTGCTCGCAACCAGAGGCAATTCTGTACTATGATGGCAACCAGTTCTCCAATTAACGGGTTATTTCACATTGTTGTGAATGTTCTGCTTCACAGCGACAGACAGAGGATGCCACAGATCGCCTCCTTGCAGAGATCACCTTCCTAGTCCATGGCAATGTGAAGGAGCTGGTAAGAACAATTTTTAGCACCGCCCCTGGCTCATCACAAAAGGGCGAATAAGGTTACCATTCTAGGACACCGTACAACTCCAAATTTGGGTTTAAACCTTACCCCACTTAGGGTGCAAAATGCCATGCAGAGCAATCCAAGCCCAAAGATTGAACACAAAGTACTTGAGAAGATCTGTCCAATAACAATCGCCTTGGTTTGATATTCCCCTTCAGAGGTTGGCAATTGCACAGCACAGGTGAGGTGTGGATGCAAAAAACACTTTGCATATGGGTATGTCAGAAGTGTAGTGGGATGGTCTGAGTTATTTCTGGCCAAGGGGGTACATTGAACGTTCACAAAATTCTCACAACATCTGCAGGAAAATATGTGCTTGTGTTTTGGACGCTTTGGTGAATGTCCTCTCTTTGCTTGGCAGTTGTCCAATTTCGTTGACTTTGTAGACAAGCAAGGAGGAAAGATCCGGTGGGTAGACGTCGAATGCAAGATGAGGCCAGCCCAACTTCAGAAGTGGACAGCGATGGTATCAAAGTGCAATAAGCTCTTCTCCATAGCTCGTGGAAAAATAACTAGTGGGGTTTGGCAAGCAATGCACAATTGGCAGCCCAGAAACTTCGAGTCTGAAGAGACCCTGATCTTGACTGCAGAGGGGGAGCATTTGCGACAAGGGACAAGTACAAGACTTCATACTATTTATGTATTATTCACTCTACACGGCACATATGGCACATATACGTTTCTGTGCTTGTTGTGTGTCACACCCAACCCACCTAGCAGCCCACCATTGACCCCTGGTGGTAGCACGCCATGATGTTCTAGCCACTTCCTAATGGGCGGATTGTGGGCTTTGGCATATTTGTCTTGGGGTGTGTGTGTTCTATGACAGTGGTGAAGTGCCACATCAGGACAGCTGTGCCTGTGATTTGGTTGGGCAGTACAATCTGGACTGGTTCTAACTCTTGTGCAATTTTTTGGTGTTGCTGTTTACTGTGCGCAGTTGCACATAATTGGTGTGTCATCAGCATGAGCAAGTGTAGCCACTGGACAAGCTGCTCGCCTGAAGCCCGTTGAACAGTCTTCTGCACTATATGGATAGGTGCCTGCTGGGTATTTTCTGCTGCAACAGTCATCTCATCTCCTTTCATGTGATGCTTCATGGAGCTGCCGTTCTTAAGGACATCAACCACACGAAGCAGCAGCCCTGCCACGGTGCGCTTCTCCAGGAATATCGCCATCGTGAATGACTGGTCTCCCTTTCCTCCAATGCTCCTGGCATTGAACGCCAGCTGTGCACTGAGATCACGTATTCCTGGGAAATCACCAACAGAATTAGAAAGGTGTATTCCAAAACTGGCGAGGCAACTTCCTGTGCTGTGTTGTGAATAATTGAATCAATTTCTGACAGGAGCAAACGCTGACACAAGGTTGGCATCTGAGAGCATGTGATGTGGTCTTGTCACAGCCACGCATGTAGCTAGCATCGTGTTGGCACAGAGACACAGCAACACCACAGACTCCAGTAGCTTGCTTGCGGTGCCAGCATGATGTACATTTCCTCCTGGTGCAACACTGCCCAAGGTCAACTATATTCGCAATATTTCGTTCATCAATATGCCCAATTGAAGGGTTCTGTGTTACCACTGTTATTGGTTGAACCTTGCATTAATTTCGAGCGAACAATCTAACAAGGAAATACTCGAATGCATTGTTCACGAACATGCAGTGGACAACTGCAAATATGGTCAGATGTCAACATTGGGTGCAC
The DNA here is from genome assembly GCA_905146915.1 of Ostreobium quekettii. Taxonomy (NCBI): domain Eukaryota; kingdom Viridiplantae; phylum Chlorophyta; class Ulvophyceae; order Bryopsidales; family Ostreobiaceae; genus Ostreobium; species Ostreobium quekettii. The sequence goes on along the minus strand of CAJHUC010000952.1, from coordinate 14,785 downwards.
GTGCAGAGGAATTTGCAGCTGGAGATACTGGCACGCCATCACCAACAAATTCACACCTTGTGGCTGACAGACAAATTTGCATGTTGGCTTTTTGTGGCGATGTTTCACTGGCTTACTTGTGGCACCAAGTCCAGCTGCCAGCTGCCTCAGCTGTTGATTGCAGTGCTCCCTGAGGTACAGAGAGATGTGATTTCAGTGACATCATGAGGTCCTTCAAGGAGCTGCCATGCTTCAGACCGTTGACCACTCCACGCAGGAGCCCTGCCTTGGCTCTCTTCTCCAGAAATCTCCACCATCGTGAATGACAGGTCTATTAGGTCCCTTCTCTCACTCTGCGCCAGACATTTCAAACCTGGTTCATACAGCTTGTGCCATTCAGAGCGAACAATAACCCTGGTTGCAAAGCTGATGATTGTGTTTGCAAATTGAAAACAGCTGCTGTACAGCTGTACACATGTGGGTACTGTAACGAACAAACCTATGAGCACCGGCAGCACCCAATGCCCCCGTACTGGGCTCACACGTACACTCTGTTACAGATGATTTAAATGTCAATGCCCACCTCGCGTCCCTAGGATAGCCAGGTAGTGGACTTGTGTCACGAACACACAGCAATCCCAAGATAGGAGTGGCACAATATCTGCATGTGACCGGCTCTCCTGATTCATGTAGGGACAATCTCCTTTGGGGCTGGGGCAGAACAGGCGGCTACGGCAAGACGGACTTCCAGTCAATATTCTTCGGGAATGCCGATCTTGAGATATTGAACAAACTACGATTGGATCTTGCATAACTTGATGTGGAGGTGGATGGATCAGATGGAATCCTCTGTATATCTAGGTGCGTGCACTTATGGCAACACAGTGTACCATTGCCCTTCCCTGCACAAGTCAAATATGAGCGTAACCCCATCTGCAGATGGATTCATTTAGCCGGCACCCACGCTGCCCTGTTTTGTTGTACTGCAGAGCACTGCAATCAACAACATGGAATGTTGAATTTTGGGGGGGAGTAGATGGCAACAATACACTTTGCATCTCCTTCCATGAACAACCCCTTTCTGAACCCAAACTGTTATATCCTTGTCCACACTTGTGAAAGCCTCTGACAAAGGTGCATTGTAATGGGCTCAACACAAGGATTTTACTGCCCTTGATAGAGCTGTTTTGAGGATTTTGTATGCTTGAAAAAGTTTTGACATGCAGGAATAAGTTCCCACACGGATTTGCACCCTGGATGTTTGCATTTGATGTACTGCATTCTGATGTTAGCAAGGACAGTGGGGTAGATTGATCAACGAAATTGTCTGTGTAGTGTTTAGGATGGCATCGGGTGCATCTGGATGTCATCACATTGCGTGAGATAAAGGGTGCATTCGTAACCACATTTTCCGAAACACAATTTACCAATGTGGTGCTTGCCAGCCACGCTGGTGCTGACAAGTGACATTTGTGGTTGCTTTCAGGAGTATTCCAAATACTTTTGGGAACATTCAGCTGCTCTGAGGCACACAATAAGCACCTGTTGACATTGTTCTAGGAAGTATGTGCACTGTGCGTAGGGTGAGCTGTCGATGATGTAAGCTTGACCAAGACATGTGTCCCCAAGCACAAAACGCCAGGGCCTCTCAGGCAACAAGGCCATCCATCAAACTAGATTCCTTGTGGGTTGCATTGCAAACTCAAATCACAGTGCACTATGACAAAACAGCAACGGACCTCACCTAGCTACAGTGTTTGCTTCTGTAACCAGGTTTCACAACTGTGTCATGCTCACATCAAGCAATCAGCAAAGGCAGCGCCAATATGCAGGCCAGCTCTATCCAACGAAGCAAGGATGTTGTACCCATTAAACAGCTGAATGTAGTCAGAGCATCAGGGGTGTGCGTGCAGCAAGCGGCCGGTGCTTTGCTCAGGCTGGGTCCCTGAAGTTGTTCCTTGTTCACCAAGGCACAGCACCCCATGCCCTCTTGAGCAACTTCGCCTGCAACCAGCGCACCACGCCCTCCTTGTCAATAGCGCCATACATAATTCAAGACTCCGTTCAAGCAGCACTTCAGCCTTGCGAAGCTGGCGATTCCCATAGGGCCTGTGGTTTCTAGGCATTCCTTGCGTTCCTTAGGGTGGAGAGCACGCCACAGCAAATCTCCCAGAGTCATGCACAGCTTTATGCATTCTCAAAAGCTGGACAGGCCCATACCTCCCTAAGGACAGCACTGTCGCTTGATCTCTCGAACACGATGCAAAATTCTGGAGCAAAAAACGACAGCTTTGAACCCTCACTTTGACCACCCCGCACTTGTTTTGGTTGCCGAGTAGTGCATGTTTCAGTCACCGATGCACATCGGCCAGCGTATCAGCAGAGACAGTATCACACGTCATGCCACTCGAGGCCCGGCTTCACACGAACTGGGGAAGGAGAAATTCGACTCTCACAATTGCCCGCAACTTCAGGAAAACCTCCAGAACACCGCCTTGCCTTTGTTGGCACTGTGGGCGCTTATGTGCTGAAATTAACACCGAACCCTGGCGTTTCAAAATCCTCCCCCCCCTCCCCCCTTGCAGAACACCGCATCCATCAGTAAATGTCACAATAAACGTCAGACGAAGTACAGGACAGCGCATCCTCACGCGGCCTTGCACGCCAGCAATTTCATTCAATAGAATCCGCGCATGTCAACCGCACGTTCCCTGCTGCATCAGCCCACGCTTGACTCAGTACACCTTTCCAAGGAGGGCCATCATTCGACATGCAAAAGACCCAGCAGAGTAGTGCAAAACAGAGCGCCCAGTGATCTGACCCCACATTCGACATCCAAATTCTATACACGAGAAATTCAAGCCGGAGTGACCACCATTGGCAAAAATTTATGTTGGGTTGCAGCGCCCAACAGGCACATCGGTTCGACCGCCACTCTCATGAATCTGAAACACGTATACGAGTTTCTTACAACATGCATGCTGCTCGCACAGCATGCAGTTTCCTTGACTCATGGCTATTCGCGAATGTATCAAAAGGTGCCGTTTGTGTACAGTGATCCATTTGCGCACTAAAGATTTTTTTTATGATGCATCCAAGTCACACTTATCTCTTATGGCCAAAATCATACTGAAAGTCGGTCTCAAACCTACCTCAAGCTGCTAAGCTGTGCAAGGGCCCTAAAGGGAAGCAATCTCTGGCTGCGCTTCCCATGACTTTACCTTTGCAGAATTGGGAGAATGTCAGTGCTGCTCAGATACATTTTCCCTTTCCGTCTCTTTTCCTTCAGCATTGCCAAATCTGGTTAAGCGCGTCGCCAAACATCATTGCACGCTCAGGAAGCATTGTTCATTCATTCCGTATCATATCATTCGGCATCCTCCCTCTTGCCGTCAAGAGTGATGCTGCACTCTATTTTCGCAAGGGGAAAGGGTATGCAAGCAGTAACAGTTCCATTGAAATTCGCCATTCGATATTGAATGCATTAATGCTGGCGGCAGAAAGTACCCCCAAAACACAGACACTTAGCCCCAATTTTCGACCTTTTCCCCAAATGTGACTTCACGCGCAACCTTGAACCTGAAATTTGAAGTAAAGCAAAAAAAGGTGTGCTGCTGCCTATAAGAATAATGGCATATTACCATCCTGAGACCCGCTGCATGGACGAAACGTTAATCCTGTGGTCAAAATATGGTGCAACTCCAAACAAACGACTACTTGATATTTGGTGGAATCAATTGAATTCATATTATTTTAATGGAGCTCCTTGAATTAATTCACCTGGACCTTGAATTTAGTGGTCGCAACAGGCTTTCCTGGCTGCTGATCCTACGACTCTCCGAGAACATTAATGTCTGATGTCCAACGGAATATACTGCGAACGTGCGTTTGCAGATTGTCTGAATGTATTCACGGAAGCATCGACCCTTGCGCTTGCACCGCACGTTGTGCGTGTGTGCACGAACGCTGCACAGGAGGATTGTCCTTTCGCAGTATATTCGGCGCAGCATTCATCTCTTGTTCATTCCTGCTTTGCCCAATTGGCAATGCCAATGACGGCGCCTTGGTATCCACTCCACCTCCGCAATGGACGCGCCGCTCTAAGCACCCGCGTGCCGATATCTGTTGCTGCCATGGCCTCGTCGTGTCGCAGCTGAGAAGGCGGCTCTGCAGATGTCAAATTTCCGACGGGAATGTGGTGTTCCGTCAGCCAGTCCATCGCCATTGTCATGTCACAGGAAACAAGTTCTGTGGCTCAATAATTACTCTTCAGTTTGCATACGTGCGAGGGTTGGAACGATGGCGACATAGTTGTACTGTATCGTTGATGTGGGCCGCTTCGTTACGGCCACTGGGAGATCAGCGAAATAGAGAAACGGAGCACATCTACTGTCACTATAAAAAACACAATGTATGCGACGTTACCTGAGATGCAGTTTTAACACAAAATTGCGCCATCACTGTGGTTGCGATGGCACAAAGGCACATGTGATGGCATCAGTTAGTGTCAAATGGCATCGCAGTTGGCATCGCAAGAAGGTCGTTTTTTGCTGGTGTGTTGCGTCACAGACTGGTGGAGGGGTCACGAACTGGAGGCTTCATCACCATCATTCACTTTACATTACAAGGCCAGGAGGTCAGCTGGAGGCTCCACCATCTCCATCACCACCATCGTCACGTGAACGCTATGTCAATGAGGAATTCATCATCATTCAATGGTAAGTTATCATTGTCGCCGCCGTCGTCGTCATCATCAATTGCTACAGAACAGGGCACTGTTATGCCAGTGCGAACGGATTGCAGCACGGCTGACCGGTCCCTCAGAGGGTGCCCAGTGGCGCAGCTACACGGTCGGGTACCTCTTGCCTTCCCGTCGATGGCTTTGGCATGAACCCACTTGCTTGTTACACGAACGTTGTTTTTGTATAAAGTGATCACCTCGGGTGTTTCAATGCATTCTGGCAGGCCAACATGTTCGAAGGCCGCCACCTAAATCGAACATTCCACCGGCCGCCCCAGCTATTCGGGCTTGGCCAGTTCCCAATGAAATCCCTCGACCTTCCCCCGTCCATACGAATCCCACAACTAATACCAATCCCTCCCAAATTCCCAACCGGCAAACCTCTAGTCCGCCGCCAACGTTCCTAGGGTCCGTATCCATCTTCCTCACTCGTTTTTCTACAGCCTCTACCGCAGCTCCCTCCAACTGCCCCACTTTCTATGCACCCCACTCTCATTCGTTCGTGACCGTTCCCGCAATCATCTCAGAGTGCGGTTCAAACGCCCCATCCCCGCACAAGGCATCGAGGTAATGATCTGGAGGCTTCATTGTGGACAAAGGCGCGAAGATGGTTGATCAACTGCTGCACTGGCGTGTCCTCCGAGGCAGTCCAACTGCACAACCGCCCCCCCACCCCCTTAGACGCAGCGTGCGCGCAGCGCTACCGGAACAGCGGCCTCGGCCTGACGACCCAAGCGATGGCGAGGGGGCGCAACGTTCGGCAGGCGGGGCGGCGAGGTGAGCTGGGAGGGGGCGCCGAGGGCCGCCGTGGCACAGGACGCGTTGTGGCGCAATGGCACTGCATGTAGCCCTGTGCCGAAAGACGGAGCGGGAAGCAGAAGCGGAGATTTCCGTTTGATGGCGGTTCGGGATGTGAGCGCACCCGTGGCCATCCCAAAGGGGTCCACTGGGCAGGGGGCACAGAGGCCGCCGAGCGGGGTGGTCGGCGCTGGCGTGCCGCACCGGGGCTGCGAGGGAAGCAGATCCTGCAGCGCCGCCCTGACGCGGTTCTTCCCGTCGCGACTTTCTGCACGGCGTTGCGTGCGATTGACTGCGCGTCCATGGTTTGCAGCGCCTGGCCGTGGTTTGCGCACGGGTCGGGGGCTCGCATCCCCGTCGTTCGGCGCCCCATGGTTCCTGCGCGGACGGGGATGCGTTTGATGGGGCGGCCGGTAGGCGAGAAACAGGCGCGAGTTCCGGAAGAGCTCTCCAGCGCGTCCACGGAGCGACGGCCGGGGGACGGCCCTGTCGGGGGCACCGTGCAAGAATGCACGCTGGGGCGCATCGTTCCATCGAAGGCGCTGTCGCCTGGATGGCGCTGCGCTCGTTGTTTTCCTGCGGCTGCCGGCACCCGGGCGCGGGCACCCGCGGCGACAAGCACGAGGCGGTGTTTTCGGAGGCAACCGAAGCCCGTCCGCCATCCGTGGCACCCTCGTTTGCGCTCACGGCGCGTGTCTGTTGCGCAGTGCGTAACGCATGCCTTGCTCCGCTTCCCACTGCGGTGTCACGTGCCGGAAACAAGTGTGACATATATGTCTTTAAGTGAGCTCGTATTGCACGAATGAACACGGAATTCCACAGCCCTTCTACACCGAAAGCAAGCTGTTGCTGACAGCCCTTATATAATGTGCACCAGGGAGCGCGCTGTGGGACAGTGTCAATCAAACAAGCGGCCTGTGTACACTTTCCCATCCTCTCGGCCTGGAACGTTCCAGGTTAACCCAAGAGGGACAGTGGGGCCTGGCTGATTGTGCACTTTGATGTTGCCCGCAGGATGCAGGAGTGGCAATACATGCGTCAAAAAGATTAAAAAATTCTTTCATCTGCTCTCATTCCTCCTGTGCGGGGCGCCACGGGACAGTGGTGAGTTTGTGCTTCATCTCCACGGGGAGCCCACATTGACATGTCAATGTACCCCTGTACCCCTGTACAGGGGGTGACAATTTCATGAGCTCATGATAGCCAGAAGTTCAACAAATGTGGAAGTTAAGCCCATTAAGATATGCTTGGCTGACATTGCATTTGCGTTTTTAGGCGTATGTGTTTACACATAAGAACGTGAAAATGCACAAGGGGCAATTTTTGCGGTTATGCTTCAAGATGAAGTCAAAAACAATGGTCAGTCCTTCGCCCCCTCAAGCGCTCGCAGCACAGTGTCCACTTCGCCCTTAGCAAGGGCAAAAAGGTGGTCGGACAAAAAGTCGTTTTCTGCCCACTCCAACTCATCTGGCTGCCGTGAGTGCACTCCCCAGACACCCTGAGGCTGCATGTACTCAAATTCAATGTACTGGATGCATTGTACTTGGAATTCATTGTATTGGATTCATGTACACCGGGTCAAATTTACGTTTCTTTATGCATATTTATTCATGAAAATATAAATGCTATTGTTACATGTAAATGCATATAGAAAATCAGTGTTTACAAAGTGAAGACCCAGCCTGCATTCAAATGACCACATCAGTACGGCATTGCCCGGGCATATGGGTGCTTGGGGCCATGCAACTCGGCACATCAATCATAAGCATGATGAATAACCATTGTCAAATGTAGTTCAGAGGGAGTCGCAATCATGCAAATGGCCATTGCACTTAAATGCAATGGCCCAAATTCGGGCAACCGTGGGGAACAAAAGCACCGCCGTTTTTGTTCAATTGGTTGCAGCTCTTGGCACCACAACAACCGCAACGCCTAGAAACTTTGCTTACCTTTCAATTCGTTTTCTGGAAATAGAGCGAGGTTCTCGATCTGTCTCAATAACTGCAACCATGATTCGATTGTCATATTCACCCATGAGACACCAATCGACCCGCCGACTTCGAAGTGTTTTTCAAGAATGACAAAATATATAAAACGCTAATGCGACAGCATTTTCAAAACCCAGCACAACGGCGTTGTGGCAGCTGCTGCATCCATGCGGAATATCAAGGAGGCAGGGAAAAACGAATGTGCGTTGTCAACACGAAAGCTCTGAAGTGGCTTTACACCTTGGTATGTCTATTAGCACATCTGAAAGATTTGTGAACATTCACTCTAGATGGCAATGCAAAAAGGTATAAATTCCCCATAAACTTAGAAAATGGGGGAGAAACAAAAAAAAAACAGAAAGACACAAAGACACGGGTATTCATTTGAGACGATTGGCGTTTCCCTGTTTCATACTCAAATGGCCCTTTTGTATATCTAAAAGCCAACCTCTTCTTATTTGGGCTTTTGCAAGAATCTGGCCAAATTGAAGGCAGCTGCCGTTGTTAAATTAAAACTCCAAATGGTTCGTTGGTAGACGTTCTTATGATAGGGGTCCACAGATAAATCGTAAACAGAACTCAGAGTTCGACTGAATGCTCCACAAATGCTATTTCAGTTCTCCATAATTATGCTCGCTCGTATCGCACAGTCCCCTCTCGTCGAATCAAACTGCGCGAAATAAATTTCATTGGAAATACCCATCGTTTGGTGCTGTGGCAATCAGCATTGCAGCCAAGTGTGTACCAGTCTGTTTTGGAGCATTATTTGGGGACCGGTTTGGTCCAATGAAACATTGAGTAACAATCGCATTCTATTTACCATTGATTTGCGCTTCTAACCACTTTAGAACACTGCTAACAACACGGCGTTCAGCAACCACACAGCTCACGCCATGTTCCACCTCCAACAAGATCACTCAAATGGTTTTGCTTTCAGATGAAGGCCACCCGCCAGGGTGAAAAAATGCAACAAGTACCCTCCAGCTCCCAGGGAGATGGAAGCGACAAAAATGCCAAGCGCGTCGCTTCCAAGGTGAGCAATACAGATTCCGGGAGCCATGTAGCCTATGGAACCGTGTGATTTTGGGACATTTCCTGGGTACTTTAGATCAACTGTTCAGGCATTGCCCTAGGATCAGTTATCGCAATATCCGAGTCTACCTGCGGCAACATACCACGTCTCCGAGGTATGCAAGCCTACCAATGAGATAGGACATTACGTCCTGTTTGTGTCTGCTGCGCATCCTTGATCACAGAGACGGCATCAACGTTTTTTGAAGCACAGATGGCACCATGGCGCAAATCATTGGACTTCCCTGGATGGATTAGAACTCAACGGTTTCCCGCATCAACTACTCGATTCCGGTATTCGATGGAAGTTTTCCATCCCAATTTGCTGTGTAGCTTTCTGACCAACTGGCGGCTAGACACAGCCACATAAGCGAAAATTGTCTCTGTTGATATGCACGCTGCTGAGCAGGACACACATGTGCACGTGCACATGATGCACATACTGTGTACACAGCATTAATTGTTTGTATGCGGATACTGCTTAGCTTGCGCAATAAACATGTTGCTAGCAGAAAATTGTCCATACAATAGCAATTGCGCAAGCTGGTGTGGATTTTCACAGATGTAAGATACGGGTACTTGCGAGGTCCTTTCGCACAATCGTCACTAGGAAAAAAAGGACCAATTACACGTGTTGGAAGGTGTACAAATTTTATTCGTTTGAGTTATTTCCGTGCTTTAGCATGCAAAGCGTTGATGAGATGCATACATACCTTTTCGCAAAAAGCATCGTTTGATCCTCCTTTGCTAGTGTGTACGACCCACAAAAAGCGATGATATGGAACTGGACGATTTCTGCAGTTGATTGCTTATCTTGGAATGGTGCAGAATCTTCCCCACACGTGGCCCTCCAGCGACTCACGAGCCATAGAAACACCAGCAGGGAGGCCCAGTGAGTGCTGATTCCACCGCCAGCGTTGACAACATCACGCAAGCATTTCGCGATGTTTAACAAGTTGCTAATGCACTCATTGGCAATGTGCGGACAGTGTCTAACAGAGCATTGTGCAATAGTCAGCAATAAATTGCTCGAGCTTTCACCGGGCTATTTGGGTGTGAACGCAATGACATTATCGTACAGATTCGGGCAACGGAATGCATTGATGGAAATTCTAGAAATGCAACCGAACTTAGCAACTCAGACAACTCCCTTGCATGCAACAATGTAGGTCCATCAACTCAAGCTCATGGTGCCAGGACTAGTGGTGCTGGCAGCGTCGAGGGCGTCGACGGCTGGACCATACCGGCATGTCCACCTTCCGCGCCTCCATCACTGGTACCAAAAAGCGACAATGGCGAGGGTGAGACAATTCTTACTGCATACCGGTTCCAATGGTGCGGCTAGTACTGAATGGGTCGAATTTGCGTACAACAATTTGGGTTTGGACGCACTGGCATCGTCCCATGGATTTTGTCAATGCAATGCATTGGCCAAGATTCAAACAATGCAACCGAATTCAACATCTCAGACAACTCCCTTGCGTGCAAAAATGCAGATCCATCAACTGGAGCACATGGCGTTAGGCGCGGTGATGCTGGCAGCATCGAGGGCGTCGACGGCTGGACCGTACCAGCACGTCCGCCTTCCGCGCCTCCACCACAGCTGCCCCAAAGCGGCAATGGCGAGGGTGAGCCACTTCTTACTGCAAGTGTGTTCCAATGGATCCGACTGGTGAACAAGTGCATTGCTTAAAGGAGCGTTGCGTGGAAGCATCCATACCACATGAGGTTTCAGTCCGGACACCCTTCTCCTTGGCGCTTCAGGTGCTGAAATCTTGGTTGTGCCAAGTGGTTGTTTGGTGAATGATAGCAATTTCATGTATGGTAGGACAAGATGTGGGGAGTGCCCATAAATGCCAGTGCGCAGTGTGTGCCGGAACAGCCTGCTAGTTCTCCCAAGCGAGGTTGGCTTGCAGTGATGCATTCCAAAATCGAATCCATTATCATGATTTCTTGTGTCGAACGCACCAGGTGACCGGGACTCTGTCGTGGAGGACTGCAGAACTGCGCCAATGCCAGTTGAGGGGGGGCCACAAGATGGAGACCAAGCCCGCGCTGGCGAGTGTGGCCCCGCTAGACCATCCCCAAATGGAAATCGGAGCGCTGGTAAGCAGCTTTTGCCATCGTGTTCTGATTTGCGGTCTTTGATAAGCAGCAAATTGCTTTGGTTGCTTCCGTTTGCATCATTGGCTCAAATGACTGCAAGTCATATATGTGATCATAAAATGCAGTTATAATATGCAGTTATATATGCAGTTATAAAATGCAGTTATGTATATCTAAAAGTCAACCTCTTCTTATCTGGGCTTTTGCAAGAATCAGGCCAAATTGAATGCAGCTGCCGTTGTTACATTAGAATTCCAAAATGGTTCATTGGTGGACTTTCTGATGCTAGGGGTCCGCAGACAAATCGTAAACAGAACACAGATTTCAACTGAATGCTCCACGGACGCTATTTCAATTCTCCAGAATTATGCTCGCTCGTATCACACAGTCCCATCTCTTCGAATCAAACTGCACGAAATAAATTTCAATGGAAAGACCCATCGTTTGGTGCTGTGGCAATCAGCATTGCAGCCAAGTGTACCAGTCTGTTGCAGGCCATTGTTGGGGACCGGTTTTGGTCCAATGGCCTTGAAACATTGGTAACACTCGCATTCTATTTGCCATTGATTTGCGCTTCTAACCACTTTAGAACACTGCTAACAACACGGCGTTGTCAGAAGCCACGCAGCTCACCTTCATGTTCTACTTCAACAGGATCACTCAAATGTGTTTTTGCTTTCAGATGAAGGCCACCGCCAGGTGGAAAAATGCAACAAGGTGCCACCCTCCAGCTCCCAGGGAGATGGAAGCGACAAAAATGCCAAGCGCGTCGCTTCCAAGGTGAGCAATACAGATTCCGGGAGCCATGTAGCCTATGGAACCGTGTGATTTTGGGACATTTCCTGGGTACTTTAGATCAACTGTTCAGGCATTGCCCTAGGATCAGTTATCGCAATATCCGAGTCTACCTGCGGCAACATACCACGTCTCCGAGGTATGCAAGCCTACCAATGAGATAGGACATTACGTCCTGTTTGTGTCTGCTGCGCATCCTTGATCACAGAGACGGCATCAACGTTTTTTGAAGCACAGATGGCACCATGGCGCAAATCATTGAACTTCCCTGGATGGATTAGAACTCAACTGTTTCCCGCATCAACTACTCGATTCCGGTATTCGATGGAAGTTTTCCATCCCAATTTGCTGTGTAGCTTTCTGACCAACTGGCGGCTAGACACAGCCACATAAGCGAAAATTGTCTCTGTTGATATGCACGCTGCTGAGCAGGACACACATGTGCACGTGCACATGATGCACATACTGTGTACACAGCATTAATTGTTTGTATGCGGATACTGCTTAGCTTGCGCAATAAACATGTTGCTAGCAGAAAATTGTCCATACAATAGCAATTGCGCAAGCTGGTGTGGATTTTCACAGATGTAAGATACGGGTACTTGCGAGGTCCTTTCGCACAATCGTCACTAGGAAAAAAAGGACCAATTACACGTGTTGGAAGGTGTAAAAATTTTATTCGTTTGGGTTATTTCCGTGCTTTAGCATGCAAAGCGTTGATGAGATGCATACATACCTTTTCGCAAAAAGCATCGTTTGATCTCCTTTGCTAGTGTGTACGACCCACAAAAAGCGATGATATGGAACTGGGCGATTTCTGCAGTTGATTGCTTATCTTGGAATGGTGCAGAATCTTCCCCACACGTGGCCCTCCAGCGACTCACGAGCCATAGAAACACCAGCAGGGAGGCCCAGTGAGTGCTGATTCCACCGCCAGCGTTGACAACATCACGCAAGCATTTCGCGATGTTTAACAAGTTGCTAATGCACTCATTGGCAATGTGCGGACAGTGTCTAACAGAGCATTGTGCAATAGTCAGCAATAAACTGCTCGAGCTTTCACCGGGCTATTTGGGTGTAAACGCAATGACATTATCGTACAGATTCGGGCAACGGAATGCATTGATGGAAATTCTAGAAATGCAACCGAACTTAGCAACTCAGACAACTCCCTTGCATGCAACAATGTAGGTCCATCAACTCAAGCTCATGGTGCCAGGACTAGTGATGCTGGCAGCGTCGAGGGCGTCGACGGCTGGACCATACCGGCATGTCCACCTTCCGCGCCTCCATCACTGGTACCAAAAAGCGACAATGGCGAGGGTGAGACAACTCTTACTGCATACCGGTTCCAATGGTGCGGCTAGTACTGAATGGGTCGAATTTGCGTACAACAATTTGGGTTTGGACGCACTGGCATCTTCCCATGGATTTTGTCAATGCAATGCATTGGCCAAGATTCAAACAATGCAACCGAATTCAACATCTCAGACAACTACCTTGCGTGCAAAAATGCAGATCCATCAACTGGAGCACATGGCGTTAGGCGCAGTGATGCTGGCAGCATCGGGGGCGTCGACGGCTGGACCGTACCAGCACGTCCGCCTTCCGCGCCTCCACCACAGCTGCCCCAAAACGACAATGGCGAGGGTGAGCTACTTCTTACTGCAAGTGTGTTCCAATGGATCCGACTGGTGAACAAGTGCATTGCTTAAAGGAGCGTTGCATGGAAGCATCCATACCACATGAGGTTTCAGTCCGGACACCCTTCTTCTTGGCGCTTGAGGTGCTGAAATCTTGGTTGTGCCAAGTGGCCGTTTGGTGAATGATAGCAATTTCATGTATGGTAGGACAAGATGTGGGGAGTGCCCATAAATGCCAGTGCGCAGTGTGTGCCGGAACAGCCTGCTAGTTCTCCCAAGCGAGGTTGGCTTGCAGTGATGCATTCCAAAATCGAATCCATTATCATGATTTCTTGTGTCGAACGCACCAGGTGACCGGGACTCTGTCGTGGAGGACTGCAGAACTGCGCCAATGCCAGTTGAGGGGGGGCCACAAGATGGAGACCAAGCCCGCGCTGGCGAGTGTGGCCCCGCTAGACCATCCCCAAATGGAAATCGGAGCGCTGGTAAGCAGCTGTTGCCATCGTGTTCTGATTTGCGGTCTTCGATAAGCAGCAAATTGCTTTGGTTGCTTCCGTTTGCATCATTGGCTCAAATGACTGCAAGTCATATATGTGATCATAAAATGCAGTTATAATATGCAGTTATATATGCAGTTATAAAATGCAGTTATGTATATCTTAAAGTCAACCTCTTCTTATCTGGGCTTTTGCAAGAATCAGGCCAAATTGAATGCAGCTGCCGTTGTTACATTAGAATTCCAAAATGGTTCGTTGGTGGACTTTCTGATGCTAGGGGTCCGCAGACAAATCGTAAACAGAACACAGATTTCAACTGAATGCTCCACGGATGCTATTTCCATTCTCCAGAATTATGCTCGCTCGTATCACACAGTCCCATCTCTTCGAATCAAACTGCACGAAATAAATTTCAATGGAAAGACCCATCGTTTGGTGCTGTGGCAATCAGCATTGCAGCCAAGTGTACCAGTCTGTTGCAGGCCATTGTTGGGGACCGGTTTTGGTCCAATGGCCTTGAAACATTGGTAACAATCGCATTCTATTTGCCATTGATTTGCGCTTCTAACCACTTTAGAACACTGCTAACAACACGGCGTTGTCAGAAGCCACGCAGCTCACCTTCATGTTCTACTTCAACAGGATCACTCAAATGTGTTTTTGCTTTCAGATGAAGGCCACCGCCAGGTGGAAAAATGCAACAAGGTGCCACCCTCCAGCTCCCAGGGAGATGGAAGCGACAAAAATGCCAAGCGCGTCGCTTCCAAGGTGAGCAATACAGATTCCGGGAGCCATGTAGCCTATGGAACCGTGTGATTTTGGGACATTTCCTGGGTACTTTAGATCAACTGTTCAGGCATTGCCCTAGGATCAGTTATCGCAATATCCGAGTCTACCTGCGGCAACATACCACGTCTCCGAGGTATGCAAGCCTACCAATGAGATAGGACATTACGTCCTGTTTGTGTCTGCTGCGCATCCTTGATCACAGAGACGGCATCAACGTTTTTTGAAGCACAGATGGCACCATGGCGCAAATCATTGAACTTCCCTGGATGGATTAGAGCTCAACGGTTTCCCGCATCAACTACTCGATTCCGGTATTCGATGGAAGTTTTCCATCCCAATTTGCTGTGTAGCTTTCTGACCAACTGGCGGCTAGACACA
>CAJHUC010000951.1:0-94591 GCA_905146915.1 Ostreobium quekettii | reverse complement strand
GCTCAGCCTTGTCTCTGCATCCACCAACCCAAACGCAGCGCACATGTAACATATCACACCTGACATTAATGTCACGGCAGCACTCTGGTTGGGGAAGCAACATTACTGCCTGCACCAAATCGGTGACTGCTTGCACCAAATCACGTGCACACTATGTCCTAACCTCAATTTTAGGGTTGGGGTTAGGTTTAGGGCAGGATTAGTTTTAGGATTTAGGCTTTAGGCTAGGTAAGTTTTGGAGGGAGTTGGTGCAAGCAGTCACCGATTTAGTGCAGAAAGTCACCGATTAGGTGCAGCCAGTAGTTCGTCCTTCTGATTCGCTGACATTTGAGCAACGCATTCAAAAGCTTATGAGGGTCGCGTAATGGGCGTGCGTGTTACGAGGCATAAGTCATTGCCCACAACCGGGTACTCAGCACGCTGCACGGCACACGTCCATATGGGGGAGCGCCGCGGTCCGCCGGCGGCGGAGGCGGGCCAACTGTCCAAGCGCGAAGGTCAGCAAGGCCCCTGAAGCCGAGCCATGGACGCCAGTGCCCCCCTCAATGCCGTCAGCTCTCGGGACCTTGCTGCACCGGACTGCGAAAGCGGGAGGCTCGATGACGAATCCTTCAATGTTGGCCACGACGCGTTGCCCGTCGCTGAGAATCAGGGGCATCAGAGTTGCGGGGAGCTCTGTGTGCGCCATTCCAAGCGGACGCTGCAGCAGAGGTGGCGGCTGCTGGTGCCGATTGCGGTGGGGGTGGGGATTTATGCGATTCCACGGCCCGCGGGAATAGATCATGACGGATGGAGCTTGGTGGCTATTTTCATCGGCACGATTGGTGAGTTCATTTGCGGTGTGTGCAGCGCGGCAGACCTCCGCGTTCTGCTCGAGGTTTCACACAGCTTCAGTCGCTGGTCGGCTCATTGTGAAGACGGACTGACAATGGCAGCAGGCGAAAATGTCCTTGTCCGTTCCGAAGAACAGTCATTGCCACTGGCGCGGCATTCGCGTGGCCCCTGTCCTCGCTCAAAGGTTCGAAGCGCTCGCTCACTGTGCACATGGCAGCCTTTTCCTCCGAAATTTTGTGCTGCCTCCCAGCCACGTGGGTATGACGGGGACTCCACGTCCCATGAAAAGAACACCCACCGGAACTTCGGAGGCTCCCTATGGGAAATGAAACCAGGAAATACACGGTGTGGTCGGATATGGGGTCGCCAAGGCATATCGAACTGCACAGACTACTGATTCAGCAGTCTACGAAGGGTGGATCAAATGTCTGCATGTAGGACATTTCAGGGCACACAAGGTTGCTGTCCGTTAGTCTGTCGCGGTTGTTGGCCGTCCATACAGAGGCTACTTCGGTTGTTCCTGACCATTTGTGAATTTGAGCTTTTAGGGCCGCACAAACGACTGGGCCATTGCAATACCTGGCGCACCTTGTGCACCTTGTGCAATACCTGGCGCACGTTCCACTCTGTTTAGCCAGAGGGCAACACAGCAAAACTCAAGTGCGAAGCATGTCGGAATTACGACATAATTCATTCAGCAGAATGTCCCAGAATGTGGTAATGCCGCACAACAACAGTAATTGTGCTGTGTGGAATCGTTTCCCATATTAGACTGGTGTTTCTCAATCCTGTGTTTGTGGGTGCAGTTGGGATTCTTTTGCAAACACTTCCTGCTGGAGCATGTGCCATTATTGGTGCATCCATGGCTGTGCTCACGGGGACACTGAAATTCAGCGAAGCCTTCAATGGATTCAGTGAGTGAGGCAGTGAAAACAGTCCAAAGTTCCTGCTAAATGCATTCACTCTTGGTGTGAAAGTTGTCCCTTTGTTTACCAGCTTCACCCACAGGATGTAGCCCTGTGACGGAAGAGAATTTGCAACAAAACATTTTCAGACAATGCAGTACACACTGTGTGCTTTTTTAAAGGAAACCATATTAGTGATCAGATTTCAGGCATTACTGCAGCTCATTACACTTAGTCGTACGCCCAAAGTTGCTGTGAGCACAATGTCACTGTGGACTTGTATTGTAGGTCAGCAGGCTCCTTGGATCATAGCCATTGCTATCTTCCTTGCTACTGGAATAAACAAGACAAAGCTTGGAGAACGTATCGCATGTGCTGTGGTGCACATTTTTGGATCTACCACATTGGGCCTCACCTACAGTTTGGTTATCAGGTACTGTTGGCTTTTTGAATCTTGTCTTCAAATCCGGCTTCTGGTGTCATGCTCATGCAGTTTCCATTTATCCAGTTTTGAGTCCGTACCTTCTGTCAGATGGAAATGAGATGTGCTGCACAGCCAGCTCACAAACTACGTATGCATTGCCTCGCTCGTTTGTCCTCACACTGTAGACGGATATTGACATTGTACATGTGTGCTGTACTGCATATGTTTGCGTCATGGGCTCTGTATTTCCCACACTTGATGCTTTTGATCAAAGGATTTACACTTCCATATTTGTGTCTGTAGTGAATTTCTTCTTGGACCTGCCATCCCAAGTGTCGCTGCCCGGTCAGGGGCCATCGTGCTGCCCATCATTCGGTCCCTGGCAGAGGTATGCGGCAGCAAGCCAGGTGATGGAACGGAGCGGCAGCTGGGGGCCTACCTAATGGTTACTTGCTTTCAGACTGCTGCCGTGACATGTGCGACTTTCCTCACTGGAAGCCATCCCAACCCCCTGAGTGCTGCCCTCGCTGAGGAGGAAACTGGCAAGGTAAACTGGGGCAAGTCATCCTTGTTGCATTGCCAAAATACAGCAAAGCATTGAGCAATGTTGCGTTAGAGTGGGCAGGAAAATGCAGCTTGAGTGTGTGTATCAGTGGGAAGGCAATCAAACACACAATGTTGCATTAGAATGGGCAGGGAAATGCAGCTTGAGTGTGTGTATCAGTGGGAAGGCAAACAAACACGCAGGGGCACATATGGTCTATATGCTCTTCGAGGCGTTACAGCGCTTAGCACCTGGAGGCTGAGGCGCTTTGGCTGTGCTTATTGTAAGGCACAAACCATTGCTTTTGTGACCGCTGGAAGGTGGCAGGGGCTGTTGATGCCCACAACGTTTATTGTCATTGTTGTTGTGGGTCCAGTTCGCTGCTAAACAGCTAGAAATACATGCACCTGGATTTAACTGTGGTGTAATACTCGAAACATAAATAGAACCAGTTTGCAGACGGTGGTTTTGTCAAGTACCTCTTTGCCAATGCACTCAGCCATGTTGGCAGTGCTGTCGCTACTATCCATCACTGCAGTTTTCACCGCGCTAAGCAAATGCTGTGCTGCCCATTCGCTGATCACCTTTTAGTTTCGCGCCTGCCATTCACCCAGCCAAAAAAGGCACCAATCACAGACAGTGCTATGTTGCATCGTTTGGATTGGCTTGTGATTCAGTTGCCATGACCTGGATAACGAGAAACCATGCAAGCGATCCTCTTGCTTTCATACGGATGACCCATCGTATGAAATTTGGTCAATGCCCCTGGTTCCAATTGTGTGCTTCCAATTCTGTAGGAGTTGAGCTGGCTGCTGTGGACCAAAGGTGCCATCGTTCCCGCATTAGTGGACATTTTCCTCATTCCACTTGTCATCTGGCTTGTGTATCCACCGCGTATGAGGGACACAACTCAGGCCAAAACCTTGGTGAGGCTTTTCTTTTCATTGGGGGACACGCCAGTGCTCGAAATTGTGTTGTGGACTTGTTCATGATACATGATTGTGGTGGCCACTTGTGCCCCCGTTTGTTTTCTTTACGATTCTTTTGCTACTGCCGGACTTCTGTTCCGTAATTGAAATAACACCTCCGTTTTCGTGGATCCCCCTTGAAATATGAATTGATGACGTGTTTTCCTGAGCCGCCGTGTGTCGACTTACACGTTGACAGTGGCAGGTCAGCAGTTGTGTCCGCCGTTCTGCGTTATGTTATGTTAAGACCTTTCTTCACATTTGCTAACTGTGACAACAACCAAAAAAATGCCCGTCGAAGCGTGGACACAACCACAAGGTGGGGAGGATAAATAAACTCATCTCAGGATTGTTTTATCCGAAACTTCTGTGAATGGACCCCACCTCGCTCAGTGCACAGGGCATAAGCAGGCCCTTGACATCTGTCAACACAGGCAGCTATAGCAATGACATGTGAACCGCCATTGTTGCAGTCGCACCTCCGTCCCGACTTTGCTCACCCCACCACTATTTGCAATTCCAGAAATTCCATCATTTCGACTCTGTTCCATGACCCAGTCATGAGTCTTTAAAAAGCCATGAACGAGTTGATATGCTTCAGCCTCGTTGTGTGCTCAACAGTGCCAGACTGTGCTCACGTTGCTGCCCGATGCAGCTTGCTGTGTTGTACCCTGACAATCTCCCCGCAGCGGCAGCGTCGTTGTGCTTTGAATACCGCAGTGTTCCCCCTCCACCGACCCATGCGGACCGCCGTTTCTGCAGAATGGAGACATGCATTGGCGCCCGGCTTGCTTCTGACAATGCACACCTGTTGCAATTTGGGTGCCATACGTCACTGCCGTCAGAGCACATGCTACCTTGCCCTGTTGCTGCCTGTGTCGCGATTTATCTGCAGGACCTGCAGCTGAGCATTGCGTCCGTGTCCAATTCACTGCAGGCGAGCGCTAAATTGCGCTCGATGGGTCCCATGAAGCGGGGAGAGTGGACAATGCTGGCGGCCATGCTCATCACTGTTGCCCTGTGGCTTGCCGGGCCGTCGATCGGCGTCAGCACTGTCGTGGCTGGATCTATTGGCTTGATGATCGTACTGGTGCTGGAGGTGATTGAGTGGGAGGACTGCCTTGCAACCAAGATGGCATGGGATACAATGACGTGGCTCAGCATACTTATGGCCATGGCCAACCAACTCAAGGAGAAAGGTGGGCACCTGCAGGCCAATTTGGCCACGGCGCATCAGCTCTTCTCTGTGGCCATGTAGAAGTGTGGTTAACGCATCAGTTGTTCTGCAAGGCTTTGGGCTTCATTGTGCTCATGAGCGCACAGTGTGTGTGTTGCGTTCGCCGAAGGGCCGTCGTGTTTTTTGAATGAACAGGTCGAATGTCCAATGGGCAGCAGACCAGATTGCATTGAAGTGGCTTACCCATGTGTAGTTCTCTTGCGCGACTTACGGCAGATTGGTTGCAGCGGTGTCGAACTCTGGTACAGCACGTTGCACTGTAACAGGAGTTTTAGGCCGTGACGTGATGCCTAGGTCTCGCCTGTTTGTCTCAGTTTCTTTGCTGCCATTTTCGTTTGTGTCGAGCGGTGCCATGCAAAGGAAAAGAGGAAATTGTGAGTGTTGATGGGATGATTAGGTTTCTTCTGTTTCATTTCATGCCTCGTAACTGTCGTTGCCGCTTTTATTTGTTCCGAGCCGTGTCATGCACACTTCCAAAGCCACACTTGTGTGCTTCCTGTTGGCACCCAGGTGTGATTGACGTGGTGCAGAAGAACATTTCTTCCTCGATCGATGAACTGAACTGGCACTGGTACCCCAGCCTGCTGTTGTTGGTCATCGTGTATGTCTACGCTCATTATCTTTTTGCATCAAACATCGCGCACGTGGCAGCTCTCTACACATCCTTCCTGGCGGTGATGATAAGTGTGGGCAGCCCCCCTTTGCTGGCATCCCTCGTTTTGAGCTACTTTTCAAACATGATGGGGGCAATTTCCCACTACGGGATGACACATGGACCGCTGTTTTTTGGCCAGGGCTACGTTCCCCTATCGGTTTTCCTTGGAATTGGGCTCTTGGTGAGTGTCGTTAATTTCGTGGTGTGGATGGGGGTGGGTTCGTTGTGGTGGTGGGTCCTTGGCTACATGTAGGAAATGTTTCCTCCGAACACGATTTGATCAGTTTTATCAGTTTGATTCTTGTGTATCATGCAAGCAGTTTCTTTTGTAACACGGTGCCATGTGCCTCGAAGGCCCTTTTGCCTTCAGACCGGCTTCTGTCGCTGCTCCATACAGATTCGGTCACTGTGCCCCCACAGGGTCTTGAACACCCAACTGGCGATGTGCCACTAGCACTCGACTGCACGAAAGATCGTCAAACTCTCAAACCGGCTCTCCATTCATCTACCATTCAGCCAATCAGCCAACCACTCAACCAACTGGACATTAAGCCGATAAGGTGGTTGCTACCTTTGTGTGCCTTGTCAGTTCAATGCCACCCTGTCCCAGACAGCCCGCTCTTGGACGAAAACCGCCCTTCAAATATCCATGAGCACAAAGCTCCAAATGCGATAATGGTCTGACGTATTTTGTTGCGCAATGCGCAGATCACCACATGCACATGAATGTGGGGATGGAACAATTTGGTTCAAACCGGGTACGAACAACTGGAAACGGGTGTCCTGTGCGTGTCCCTGTCCACAGGGAGGTCAGTGGTCGTACGTCCCGCCGTGACTATAACAGCTGCAGCTGTCTTTCGAGCGTTAAGTAGCCTTGAACGCCAGCTTGTTTGCCCTGGAGGACAAAAGGGCGGACAGCGGTGGACGCAGGACAGCGATGCTGCCACGTTACGCGACGCTGCGTGCTGGCATGGAAATCCATCACGTGACTATCCATCGAGCTGCACACCATGCCAGGCAGAGCAAGCATTACTTACCGCCAGTTTGCAGCCCAGATTTTCCTGGGGTGCATGATGTTTGTTCTGGAACATCATATCCACAACAGTGCAAGAAACTGGCTTCAAGATGGTCTTGACGCCTCCTGCGAAATTGCAAGGCTGGTATGCGCACAAATTGTTTAGAATGTAAGAAAGGAAGCCTAAGAGCCATTGAAGACCCTATTTTTGAGGACCAACAGGGATGCAGCCAGGGTGAATCACAGCCAAATCGCATTCGAAAACTGACTCTGTGTATCGGAATGCAAAGAGATCTCGTGAGGTGTGACCTACCCATCGTGTCTCCCTCGTTGCCCTGGGAAGCTGCAGATCTGGCATGCCGTGTTCTAGAGGACCCAGGCAATTCTAAGACACTGGGGGGTATCAACTGCATTACTAGGCAAACTCAGTTCGCGCTGTTCGGTTGTGGCTGGATAATTCTGCTCGCACTCTGTGGTTTTCGTCCGTGAGCTCAAAGTCGCCGCAGAGAAGTGCAAGCTCACTTACAAGGGGGCTGTTCCAGCCGTACCTCCCAAATCCATCTTGAAATCCATTGACAATATCCCCAGTTCGTCCCGGTGCAACTTGGCCTTCCCTCGAAAACGACGTGACGACACGCTCTCGTCTTTTGGTTGGTACAATCGATGCTGAATTTACCCAAACACGTGAATGCAGAGAGCAGAGGCAATTACAACTCAATGCCGAATTTAACCTATTAATAATAGGGACAGCGCAAAACTTGTTGGATGCCGCCATCCTTGTCATTGACGGGGCATCGACGACATGCTGCCATTGTCTCCCAGGTGCTGGGATTTAAGCAGTACCTGTGGCAAAACGAATGCCACAAATGTTGATGTCAGCAGCACTTCAAGCACAGCACCAAAAGTTGCCGTCATGGTGGAAAAGATGTTCCATTCACAGGGCCTTGAAATTTTTGGGCAATCAGTTGAAGCACAGTTTTCTATGTTTTCCATGTTCATGAACAATTATTAATAACTTGTGCGCCGTTGTCACATGCAGATTGCATATGGAGATCTGTATTGCACAGCCCACGGCCCCCACCCCCACCCCAGTCCCAGCTCCCACCGGTGTTGACGGCTTGGGAAACTTTACGATCAAATTTTTGGAACCGGCCACAAGTGGACATGCGTTGTGACAAGTGATCCTCGAAGCAATGGAGGGCATCGACCCTCAACCAATCACCAACCTTCATCGGTCCACCTCCCTTGCCCTAATGGGCTGCACAACATAGTACGTCGTGCGCAACAAAATACGGACACCAGTCACACTACACGCCACAAAGCACAACCGTGTGCAGCAGCAGGCCCACGCGGCCCCAAACCGTGCGATCGGAGCGACTAGAATCCGGACCAGAGCGCGAACGTGGCAGCCAGCCGCCCAGCTCTCGCAGCACACAGGGCCGCTTGCGCTTCCGGCGCTGTCACAGCGCGGTCTTTCGCCCAGCGAATACGGTGGTCGCGATGAATCCCAGGGCAGCGGAAATCGCGATGGAGCAGATGGTGCGCCCCTGTGCTGCCCAGGAGGCCTCCGCCGCACCGATGGCAGACCTCTGTGCCTGTTCGATTAATCGCAGCGAATGTTGAGCAAATCAAATGGCGGCCCCACCGCCAGTGGTTTGCGGAATGTGGCTGTGACCCTGACGGCGCGCCGGGCGTGCCTTTGCTGTGCTGCAGAGGAGGATGACGCCGGAGCAGGTGGGGACAGACGCCGGGCGATTGCCCAGCTTACTGTGATGGCGCTGAACGAATTGAAGAGGATGGACTGATTGAAGAGAGGGTGGAATTGTTTTGGAAACTTGTGAAGCAACTGGAAGGCAGCTGGTCGTGGGTTGCAATGTCCAAACGGCGCCTTCGGTGCCCCCGATGGGGATTCCCGTCACCTTGTTGCGAATTTGGAACACCGCCCGATGGCTTGGAGCAGGGCTTCTCAAAGTCATTTTTCTGGAGGAGGCACGGCCATTCTGGGACTGTTCCTGCCATCACTGGACGGCCCCTCATCGTGCTGATTTGTGTTGCCCAACGCTATTGCCACAAGTGTGACACCACAGCACGTGCGCAGCCTGGGAATCCAAGGAGAAATTTGATATTCAGGCACTTCAGATCGTGGCAAATGCCAGATTCGCACAAAAAAGGTGCCCAAGTTCTTGGTGCAGAACGTATTCAGCGACGGCGACAGATGCCATGTTCTTGCCACGGGCACCAACAGTGATCCTTTCAATATCAAAGCAGTGCAAATATGGATGTGTCGTTGGTGCCAAGTGCCAGTATCACTGGCATAAAGGAAGATATTGTTGGCCCAGTGTTTGTCATCTTGACTGGGTTTTTGGCAGCATCCTGATGACTTGGTTGTTCTTGAAATCTGTCATTTCCATTGATTACAGATGGCACACATGCAAAGGCAGATGGGGAATGTGACTCCAGAAATGATGCAGCAAGCGATGCGACAGATGGGTAACATGGGGGCGCAGGACTGGGATAGAGTTGCTGCACGCATGGATGGTATGGACCCCTCGACACTGACTGACATGGCTGGGGATGCCACCTCGCAGTTTCGGGCTCAGCAAGAGTACATCTACAAGGTGATTCGAGATGCATTGCTTTGTAGGTAGCTCATGGCAGAGGCAGTGCTGATGTGCCATTGTCTTAGTCTTGAGCTGCTTGCTTCGAATTCATGAACCCTGTATGTGCACACCCTCGAGACTAGCATCGTGCACAGAGTGCACCCGCCTTGTGGAACATGCCAGTAACCAGCCACAATCCATCATGGTTTCAGTTTGTTTTGCAGTTGTGGACTTTTGCTTTGGGCAGATTAGCTTTGCAGTCTGCAATAACTTCAGCCAATGAACCAAGGCTGACCTCAACACAGGTATGGTTGAGTACCATTGGCAGATAGCTGTCAGTGTTAAGTTGCAACGTGCAGAATTCAAACACTGGCATTTTTCAAAATGCTCTGTGCGAAACAGCAGCCATACAATTTTCCCTAATGCATTTTTTGGTAGTGCATGTAGGGTTCTCTGCAGCTCAAGGCAGAAGGAAACAAACTTCACAGTGCAGGGCGGTATTCTGAAGCGATTGAAAAGTACCTCAAGGCAAAGAACAACATGGCCTCACGCTCTGACCAAAATTCAAGAACGTTGTGGAAAGCCTGCACTCTCAATCTCGCCTTCTGCCATCTGAAGCTTAGCCAATTCCCACAGTGTGTGGAACAATGTTCTGAGGTGCTTGGAGGTGAGTACACACAAGTTGTTGCTGAGTCAGCAATTACCCTGGTGCTGGTAAGATAGATTGGGAGCCAAGTAGCACAACACTAAGCACACAACGAGTTGCTTGGACTCACTGATTCGCCAGCTGTGAAGAATGGCTGGCACAGTTCAAATGTTGCTGCAGCGATGTTGACAGGGCTTGCGACATTAGCCAAAGCGGAAGTGTTGTCCAATGGGGATGACTGGGCACTCACCACTACAGGAGAATATTGGCAATGTTATAGGCGTTGATGCATCAAACAGCACCAGGGCACTGCACGGCTCTCAAGGAGCTGCTGTCACGTGTTTCGTCCTGAGCACATGAAGAAGCGTGCAAGCCAAAGTCATGACAAGGATTGTCCCTTGCGCGCAAACTAAGCATTTGTTTTGTACTCTTGCATTTGGATCTGTCAGTCCTTTGTACCCCTGTGCCAAAAGGCAACAAAGAGCTGCCTTTGGATGGTTCCTGTTGCAGTTGCACATTGTACGCATGCTGAATTCTTGCAGGTGAACCAGAGAATTTGAAGGCGCTGTATCGACGGGGGGAGGCCTACAGAGGCCTTGAACGCTTCTCACTGGCCGCCTCCGACTTGAAACAGGCATTGCAGCTGTCCAAAGGGGATCCAGCACAGGAGTCGTCCATAAGAGAGAAGCTTGAAGCTGTGCAGGAGGCATTGGCAAAGTCGCCTGGTGTGGAGGATGGCGATGTGGAGGAAGTTGAGGAAATACCCTCTGCCTGGGAACAAGATTCATCTGCACATGCCCCAAGGCCTGGAATCATCATCGAGGAGGTAACAGACGATGAGGTGGGTCTCAGGGACGTCACACGTGCCCAAGTCGTTGAAGCTGGTGCTCTGCAGCTGTGCATAAAGATGCAGTTTTCAGCAGTACAGACAATGTATGAATCGCACAGGCAGCTGCCTGTCCAGAGAGTTTGTTACTGAGTATAGAGGGTGGTTCGGGAAAGAACTGTTGCCAACTTATGTGGATTGTGCAAATTCAGAAATGTCAGCACAATCGAAGCATTGTTCCTGTCTCAACCCTCATATGTCTGGCCAATGTTTAAATCACCTTTTTGCAAATGCGCTGTATTTCTATTTGCAAGGAAGGTGCTCAAGCGTTGGCTCTGGAAATTGTTTTCAATTTTTGTCCCATTTGGCCCATCTTCTACTTCAATTCTGGCAGCCGCCCAAGAGAACCCTTGTCTGGCTTTTTCTCTTTCCTCATGCCTTCAAAGCCTGCTCCAGGCTCTGTCTGCACACCAACGTTCCCTGGACCCCACCCCTCCCTTGCTATGCCAGCATTCGTTCTTCTACCAGCACCTCTGCTCTTCCCCCAGACTTCCTGCTAATTCCACATCCACTCCTGCGATCATGCCTGTGCACAGCTGCTGTATTACAGCTCCAGTCCTTTTCCTCCTTCCCTTGTTTACAATTGCTGCAGCAGCAGGAACTGAATGTGTGCCAGGACTTGGATCAGGTCTCCAGCACACAGTTTATGCACTTGGTGTGCTGTTGTACAGATCTGGCAGTCACATTCAGTTGAGCGCGAAAAAATGCAGTGTTCACAGAACAGTATTCAAGACAAATTGTATTTTTAAGCTTTTGGATGTCAGCTTGCATGCAGTGTTGTTACACAGTGTGTAAGATCGCATTTCTGTGGGTCTGCTGTTTGGTACTGGCCATCTGAGCATTCCCTGCCTCTTCATAGGACAGTCACAGCTGTCCCACAGATCGTTTAAGTACAGAGCCAGCAAAGCATCTTATGGACACACTGGTCTGGACACTTCTCCACCGGCCTATCAGGTACTTCAGTATTGGGGCTACCAGGAAAAAAACACTAGCATCTCAGATAGGAAGTTGGCTATCAGTGTTGAGGATCTGCGCTTGATGCTTATAAGAGTTGTAGTTGAACATGAGGAAGTTACAACTGGAATGCTTGTAACCTATTGAGCAGCTGCATTTGTGTCATTTGCAGCCATCTGCCAGTCAGTCACAAGGTGGGAGCAGCATACCTAGAGGACCAACTGGTGCTGGCATACCGGCCACAGATGTTCCACAGATGGAGCAGGCTGCTGACATGTTTCGCAGCAACCCCAACCTGATGAAACAAACAGCTCAGATGATGGCCAATATGCCTGACGAGCAGCTGGCAGCACTGGTGAGCAGCTTTTTGCATTGTGCATCTCCTTTTTCAGGCGTGGCTCAGCTCCTTCATAGCCGATTGTCTCGATCTGCAGAGCACTGCACAGGCACAAGTAGCTGTGAAGTATTTGGTTCAGCATTTTCAAAGTTGAGGAGGCGTCAGAAGTTGGTCACACTTGTGCCCAACGGAAATCCACAATGTTACAAAACATTGGCACCATTTGAAAATTAGGCAGGGTATAGGACTTGGCCAGGGCTTTGCAGGGTGTGAAACTCAGCACTTCAGACTTGGACTCAATTTGGACACCTGCGATTCTTGCAGGTGGGCCTGCCAACAACTAATGGATATGTTGCAAAGTCCAATCCATGCTGAGCGAAAGTCAGTCCAGTCTTGGCAGAGTAAAATCCAGTCCAGTTTGAGGCTCAGTCTATGCCCAACTGGAGGGAAACATTATCAACCAGATGGAGTTTCGAACCGTCCACAATCCAGGACACCGACATGAACCCCCTTTGCCTGCATCCAGCATGCTCACAACAAGACCACCTGACCCTGAACCCAAAAACTTTCCTTTATGGCCATTTGCGGCCATGCAACTGCTGCACCGCCCATGCTCTCCAGTTGCAGTGCTGCCTGGAATATGTGCTGTACACTGGCAATACCCATTCTGTGGGCATCAGAACTCAGCCTGGAATTTATTAGGCCAAAGTTCCATCGACAGGGCAAAGGAGTCTGTCACATTGGTCCATGTTGAACCTGTCTCCTCAAAATCAGTATAGAAAGTTACGATGTGAGCAGAACGCCACATGCCAGGCACAGCTGACTGGGGTGGCTGAGCAGATGAACCTCACAGGGGTTGCGCTGGCTGCTGCATGGGGGTGGGGGGCAATGCGCCTCCTACACTGTCCCCCAAATGCTTATGATTGTGGCACCAGTGTGACAGGTTGCTTGCAAAGTCGTTTCCTCATTGGCTTTTCAGGACGTCCATGCAGACAGCGTTGACGATTTTCACCTTCATGTTACATGATTTTTACAATGGTACAACCGGGCTGTTGTTGTTCTCATGGTTGTTTTGGCCTTGTCGATTATTATTTGGACATCAGCTAGTTTGTGCATTGACTGCTGTGAATGTCTGACTCTACTTTTTGCTGCAATGCTCTGTTCAGTCCAAGGCATCTGGACTCAATATGTCGCCTGAAATGGTGCGATCTGCCCATGCTGCAATGGAGCATATGACACCAGACATGATGGAGCAAATGGCGAGTGTCGCTAGCTCGATGCCTCACAGAACAGCAGGCTCAGCATCCACAACTCCAACGCCTGAAGCAGGACCAGACCCGACACAGATGCTTGAACCGGAGCAGCTAGAACAATGGGCCAAAATGTGCAAGGTGAGACCGGGATCGGAGCTGAAGCACAGAGGACAGCCATCGAGTTTCACAGGCAGCAGCGGGGCCGGTGGCAGTGGCATTTTTGACGATCACCCTTTCAAGATGTAGCTTTGCCACAACGTTGGAATGCCCTGAAAGGCAATATGGCTGCTTATTGAATGTGCCAGTATCTAGTACCCGCTAAAGGAGGCATTGCAGAGGGGAGACATTTGCATGCAAAACCTCGCATCGAGCGCTCCAGAGATGTATCCAAAAGCACACTGTCTGCTACCCAGAAACTGCACATTGAACCGAGACCTTGGGATGCCATATTCAAAGTATTGTTCTGATACTCAATGTGTCTGGTGCAGGAAAACCCTGAGTTTATAAAGAATCAGTTTGAAAAGTTGTCCAACATGAGCGAAGAAGAGCTAAAGGAAATGGCACGACTACGCGGATTCCCTGAAGGATACAACATGAGCCCGGAATTGGCAAGAAATGCAGCGAAATCGATGTCGGAAATGACGCCAGAAGAATTGGCAAATGTCGCTGCTCAGTACAATCTTTTCAAGGAACCTGGAGCTGCTTCATCTGTGCACTCACAGGACGTCCTTCAAGGGGCACAGCGGGCGCCTCCTAGCTCCAAAACACCTGAAGCCATGGGCGGCGCGTCAGCGGAACAACCGGCGCCTATTGTGAGTCAATTTTGTTCCACTTGCTGGGTGATCTGGCGTGGGTATATGTTCACATGGCATGTGTGCAAAGGCAATGAGGGTTGATTTTATGATTCTGTATTTATTTTAGATTGCTTTGAGAAAGAGGACTTTGAAGAGTTTTGCTGGTGACAACAAAGCACATGTGTCCAACAAGCGATGGTTCTTGAGTGTGGAGTAGATTTTGCAGTATACAAGGCATTCTCGAGGCAGCTGCACGCAAGCTTGATAGCCTGATTAACCAACCTTCTAATGTGTATTGTAGGACGCTGTGGTGTTTGTATTTTTGTCAGCGCCAACACACCCCATGTGTTTTTGCAGGGCGGCATGGCTGCAGGTCCAGGAGGGATGAAATTCACACCAGAAATGATGAGATCGGCCACTGAGATGATGGCCAAGATGACTCCAGATCAGCTCAGTGAGATGACGCGCATGGCATCACAAATGAGCAGTGCCGGCGTTCCATCGTTGTCCGATGCCCAGACGCCAATGGGCATGATGGGAGGGATGGGAAGCATGGGCGCGATGCTAGACGACCCAGAAGCTGTCAAGTCGATGGCAAAAATGATGCAGAGCATGGATGAAGGGGCATTGGCGGATATGTGCATGTCCTCGGGCATGGCGAAGACAAGAGAACAAGCAGAGGACATGGCTCAGAAAATGAAGCAAATGTCACCGGGCCAGGTCAGTGCGGGGGCAACGGAGGCAGGCGAGATGTGTAATTAATCTTTGAGCACGCTGTCAAGAGTCCACAAACCACTGAGCATGCACCTGCAGGGCGTATCTGGAGTGCATGGATGTTGCAATGCGATGTCACGATGTCGCTGCGATGTCATGCGATGTCGACTTGGCTTGTCGCCAAACCCGACAACGTCGTATTGTCACGTGCATACCTATGTGCCATAGCACATCGCCACCTGCGACAGGAAAGCCCATGTTGGCCTCTGTGGTCGGTAGGTGAACGGATGAACTACACAATTAGGTCGCTCTGCAACAAGTGGCACCCACTGCGCGTGGGGCACATGATGCTTATGAATCCGGTATGCTTTGAGCTGGGACCAAAGTGTTTGAGGCGAGCATGCTGTGCCAGCGGAGAGGGGGCAAAAATGCTGCGCAAGTTGAGTGCTCACCCTGGCTGCGACTGCAATTGACGGCCTGGTGTTCCTCTCTTTTTGTGACCAGGTGGAGATGATGGTGAAGGCCACTGCGTATCTGCAGAAAGGCGTGAAGGCTGCGAAGAATGCAAAGGATTTCCTAATGGGAAGGGCGGCCCTTGTGATCGCAATTCTAGTTATTGTTGTCGGCGTTATCCTTCGCTACCTGGGGTACATGTGAAACTTTTGCAACCTTCGCCAGAGATCAGTTGCTCCACATCATTTCCTCACGAAACGGGATGCGCGCATGACTGCTGCAGTCTTTGGAGATGTGTCAATGTCGCATGGGGTGCTGTAATAAACATAATCGTTGAATGATGGGCAGCATGCGTGGATGAACCCGGGGGATTTCGGCTGGCAGGCAGCCACACGAGGAGCATGGCCGCGCATCCTTGTTGAAGTCGGTAAGAATGAGGAGCTGGTCTACTGCCAGTGCAACCTTCGCTTACTTAAATGGAATTGTGGTGATAAAGGGAGAATGAAACAAGAAACAAAAGCCCACGACAATGAGCTATGCGATACAGCACCCAAATGCTGCCAGAGCTGGCGCGATGCGCTGCAGTCACAGCCCCGCGCGCTTCCACAGAAGCCAAGGGCCGCCGACGGCGACTTCCCGTAGCTTACCAGAACGCGGTTTCGTTAGTTTGCCGCAGCACGTACTGTTACAAGCGAAGGCCTAGGGCTTTTACCCCGAAGAGATAGCGAACTCACCAGTTGGAGGATTGTCAGAGAGAAACGCAACGAGGGATGCAGCTCACAAGGATGCTGCAAAGTCATCTACTAGTATATCTGGATGCTGCAAAGTCATCTACTAGTATAAGCATGGCACACCAACTTTTGGCTTGCAAGTCGCGACGTTTCCGGCAGGTCCACAGACACAGGTGTCTGCTAACATGGCATGGCCTTGTACATCATGTGGCAGTCACTGACCAGTTGGGAATGGATCACGCCCGCATCAGGTACATCCCAAGGCTGCGGGATCGATGTCGATGCGGGCTGTACGGTGCACGTCTCCGACGGGCGCCGTCCACTGTCAGTGATCGCAATGATGTGGCTGCTCAAAGCAGCCAAAGCACTGCTATCACACCCGACGGGACACAGCGACAACGTGCAGGGCGCCAAAATCTGTGTGAGGTCGCCCGGCATCACTCCAGCAATGCTCACGCGGAAGCCCAAACATCGCCAGCGGCGGGCAGGCGAGAACCGACGAGTTGCATCATCAGCATATGTCTTGCCATTGCCATTACCAAGGCGACAGCGGATGGCAACGGGCGGTCTCGTTTAAACCATCCCGTGAAGCCCCATCGTTCTGGCTGGATGGTCAGGGAGTACGCCTGGTATCCGTCAACGCAATACATGCCTCCGCGCGGCTCAGCCTTGGATAAGTGGCGAACGCCCGGCACATGAAACCCCGTGGCGCCTGGGCCCCGCGACTTATACGCAGCGCCCCGGCTCGTCGGTCCAGCATCGCGCCACTTTGCAATGGCAAGGACAACGACGTGCGGCGCCAGCTGGACGTGCACGCCACCTTCGCGCGGGCCCGTCGTCACCGGCGCGCCCATGCGCGCCGAGGCCTCGAGCTCAGAAGGGCGGCGTTCGCGCCGCGGGGCACCGCGATGCCCTATCGATTCCGGCGCACGCGATCGGTCGAACTGTGATGCCACCCGGACGGCATCTTTTGTTGGAGGATGGGGAGCTCAGGCACGCAGGCGGACGGCCTTAGCGGCCTCGTTGTCGCCGATGGAAAAGGTGATTGTCTTGTTCAGTTGGGTGGGCTCAGCGTCGATGAGGACACTCGCTGCGAGCAATTGGAGTGGTTCCAATGAACTGTTGGAATTGGGGCGTGTCGGCTTGGCTTGCAAAGGGGCATGGTTGTTTGGTGCCACAAGACATGAAAGTGATATAAAAGTGCCGCAAGATATGTACGGAACTCGAAACGTTTCCGGGGAGGTCCGTTCAATACGTTCCCTGACGTTCCATGCAGTGTAATTTGCGTTCGTAGTTCTATCGCTAGATAATGGAATTGACCAGTGCTGAGTAGATGGGAATGGCACACATGCAGCGTGTTCTGGAATTATTTCCCACATTTATTGGATTGCGCACTTGCAAAATGATTATCTTCTCGGTAAAGCTGCAACAGATCAGGATCATCAATACCGGATTGTGCGCAGGTGCTGGCCAACCCGAATTGGCCAGAGGAGTTTCCACTCAAGGCAAGCGATTTTGCACGCTTTGATGAAAATGCTGATCGATGGTTTTACAACCAGCCACGCATAGTGAAGCACATCGATGACAATGCCATCAGAGCTCTTACAAGGTAGGTCATAGCACGACCACAACACTTCCTTTGACAGGCATAGTACACAACCATCTTCATTGCACTCCATCTGCACTGCAGTACATGTTTGTGGTTAGTTTCCTATGTTCCACAGCTCTGGACTGAGCTCCAACTCTCAAAATTGTCAGTTGGTATGCTGGTGGAGCTCATTGCAGCAAGTTTCTTCCCCAGGTATTATGCTTCTGTCTTTCCACCTTCAGGACAGAAGGACACTGCCATCCTGGACATCTGCTCCAGCTGGATCAGTCACTACCCCAAAAGATATGAAGCTGGCAAGATCAGTGGGATGGGCATGAATGAAGTGGAACTCAAAAGAAACCCAGTTCTCACAGACTGGATCGTTCGGGACTTGAACATGAATCCAGTCTTTCCATACGATGACAATACATATGATGTAGTGACTAATGCAGTCAGTGTGGACTACCTGACAAGGCCACTGGAGGTAGGCTTGCAATGGCTACAGCTGGCACTGATCTTGTCACCAAAATAGCTTCCATGGGGCTTCACAGTATCTTTCCAGTCTGCACACGCAAGAAAGGGAACCGCACTTTCTTTTGTTTAGATCTCAATAGTTTATGTCGCATTCTCGTTACAGATAAGCCCTGTTTTGCGACATCAGAATCAGGGAGTATGCTGCCTCATTTCATGGATGTTGTAGCCCTGAAATGGGAAGCGAGCATGGAATGGAGCAGTTAAAGCTGCTTCAAAATCCTAATCTCTTGGCCGAAATTCGTGGACTGTTTCCTTGCAAGAGTGCAAGCTTGGCTCCTTGCGCCTGACGCAGTGTGATTCACTAGGGTACCTTGCTTGCAACTGCTTTGCAGGTATTTGACGAGATTCACAGGGTGCTCAAACCAGGAGGCTTGGCAATAATGAGTTTCTCCAACCGATACTTCCCAACAAAAGGTTTGTTTCACACTGTGAGTGGCACCCCAACGCTTTTCCCCTGCCAGGTCGTCTCACAACCTATAACGACACTCTCAACCTCCCTCAACGTCTACCCTGTGGCTACCGTTTCACTTGGCTGCTTCGTACGTATTCAACAACGATCATTTGTGTGATTGTGCTGAATCTTGTGTTCATGCTCACACAGCAATAGCAGCGTGGGTGTCAAGTGGCGACAGCGAGCACATCTGGATCACTGGCTCCTATTTTCACTACTCTGCCCATGGCGGATTCGAGGCCCCGGTGTGCAAAGACATATCTCCAAAGAAAGGGTGGTTTGGAATAGGAGATCCCATGTGAGCTCAACCGCGCGCCTTCCGTTTATTGCCCTTGTGAAAATTGTCGGATGCCTGAATGCAGCCGTGTGGACGCTTACTTGAGCACCTGTGAAATCCATTTTCTTAAGACGGTGAACTGCGCCTGAAGTTGCTGTTTGGTGTTCGCGACCCGTCACATCAATTTTCATTGCTTACTCGAGCAGAAGAATGGCCACGCTGGGTGGCTGTGCCGGGACGACATTGTCGAATTGCTTAATCTGATTTGCCTGGACCGCAGGTATGTCGTCTACAGCCGCAAGAAGGCATGAGGTGTCCAACCCGATGACAAGAGAATTACTGTATTCTTTATAATGCCGATTGCAACAAGGGAACAGTTGCTCACAGGGCATGCAATAAATATCAAGCCTGATCCATCGACCGAGAGTATGCTGTGGCTGTGTTTGCTTGCGCTCATGGTGGCCTGCGCGACGTGGCTGTCATCATCGCAGCAGCTTCGCCAGTCCCGCACACCTTGTGGGCGCGAAACCTGGCCCAATGCGTTGCTTTGCGCAACTTTGTGGGGTTGTGGAAAATACACGGCTTTGGTGCCCGCAACTCTGGGAAGCCCGTCTGCTCGCCAGACGCTTGTGCTGGTACGCATGACTTCTGTCAGCCACCCCATGAGTCACAAGAGCAGAACTGTGGGTTTCTGAGCACGGGAAGTCTGCGGCGGCGTGCGAATATTCCCATTCACGGTCTATGGACGTGCGCCAACCGAGTTCAGGACACACGCAAATACAAGAATTGTCACTAGCAGGGGCCAGTGGCTCGAGTGCGTGTTGATCGAGCTACGCAGTCACTCCCGTCGCCACTACTGTCCAAAGCAGCTCTTGTGCCGACACCCGTCCAGCGTGATGACGGTTGGATGAAAACGCAGTTTTGGACCAAGGCGGGCTAAGGCATGCAGGTTTGAGGGTTAGCGTTAGCAGACATGTGCACGGGCTTAGCTGCGGCGCTAGTCACCCTGCGCCGAGATCGCCAGTCTCAACTTTAAACTTCGCTGTGTGGGATATCCAGTTTGCATGTGAATGCACAGCTGAATGGCTGTCAGCCTAGCGCACTGATTCTCATTTCCTGTTGCTCGCCTCAAGTCAAATCGATCGAAGCAAGTTCCAGCATGGCGACGCAGAACGTGATTCCTCACTTCCAAACCACTTCTCGCCCAATCAGCCCAGCTGGCTTCTGTTGAAATATGTGGATGCATCGTTTCTGCCGACGTGGAAGTACGCCATTCTGCAAAGAATGTCACTGGCGCTGACATGTCACTGGCACGGGTTGGGCTATCCTGAGCATCCCCAGGGCAAGCACTTAGGGACACATTACCTAACAGTGCAATACAACTTCAAGAAAAGAAACAATATGTATCTTGCGAATGTGGTGAATTGAAGAATGGGATGTCAACGGCCATGACAGGCGATGGGAGCAGCTGAAAGTTTGCGAATTGATCTATTTGGAGGACTTCCTCGAAGGTTGAAAACGTGAGGAGTTAGCAGAACAATTTGTGAGCTGTCTGCCGCTGTTCACTGGCTTTTTCGTTCATCATCCCGCTTATTTTGATGTAGCGCAATTATGCAATATCTTAATCCACGGCCTGGAAACTTTCCCCCCTTAGCGTGCACAATTCAAAGAAGCGTCGTCCCTTATGCGCATTATAAACTAAAGTGCAGAGCTCCGGATCCACGAACTGCACTTGTTTCTTATAGAGTATGGTACTTAATTTCATTTGAGTATTCAAGCTTTCCATGGTTTCCCAAGATAATGCTTCCCATTCTTACACAACTCGAATGACACGCTTGCTGCTGTCCATGGCATTTCTAGAATACCCTTCTGGAAACAGTTTGTAGAACCTGTACCTACAGCCCACTAAGCTGAAATATCAGTCCAACCCGGGCTCACTGGACATTATCTGTAGCAGACGCTGACTGGATTCATGTTGTTCCATGAGAATGGGGTGTATTGTGAAATGTTTCATTGCTTCCAGTGTGTTTAGGAGTGCCTGTAGCATTCCAGGCAAAGTTGGATAAAGCAGTCCTTGGAGTTTTTGCCCTAGCTGTCCAAATGCCAGACTAGGAGAAAACTGCAGTTCAGTCTCACGAATGGCCAAATCCGATGAAGCGTTTGGTGGAGACGGCGTTATGGCAAACAAGAATGGGACACTGACACAGAGCGGCACATTGTCGGCGTTTCACACTGGCATTGGATTTGGCGGTCTTGCGCGCTGCGAAGCTCCATGAGCATCGTTACACAATTCAAGGAGCGTCACCGCCACCTCTACATAAACCCAAAAACCCCACAGATCTAGTGTGCCAGAGTTTTGAGGTCGTTAAACTTGCATTCACCGATGAGTGCAACACAAAATCTACAATCTCCAAAGCATCTATGGACCTGGTCACCAATGTCGTGTGCGAATTTGGCAATGGGGGCAATATTTCAATGTAGCCTATGCCACACCCTTCCATGGCTCAGCTTGGCCTTCAAGCAATCCCGAAATCCGTGGATCCATCAATTTTGTCAATTCATCATTTGCTTGGATATCGTGTCATTGCAATCGGTCAAGAAAACTCATACACCCAAAAGAAGCTGCTGCGACTGTTTCCATGGCCACACGACTCCTGTGGATTCACCACACGGACAAATAAAGGAACAAATGAGCAAGCTACACACTTCCAAAATATCCCCCGGGACTTCTCCGTCTCCCTTAGCTCCCGTCTCTTGTCGACTTTCACCACGAACGGCCCTTAGTTACCTTAAGCAAGACTTAATTCACGTCCCAAGCAGCTGTACTCGTTCTCGTTCTCCTTAAATAGCGTACCCGGCAAATGATCCTCTGTAGTATGGCAGGATCCCAGCCCCAAAGTAGCCAGAGGCAACTTTGCAAGGGCCCTAGTGCAGTACTTTATGATCAGAACAATTGCCCGGTTATTTTCGGACATATGTTCGGGTTCCTGCCGTCGGGAAAACTTGGCGCCATAGCCGCTCGCCTGCCCCCAGCGCACTGTCTTGCACTCGCGGTACCGTTGAAACTGTGACCCGAATGGACGCGGGGACCTCCCGCGCGGTGGACCAGTGTTACGGGCAGGCTGGACTTGCCCAATGCTACAGGCACCCGCTCACTGAAGCGCTGGAAGAGGTGTGGATGGAAGGGGAGGGGGGGGGGGACGAGGGGGATCTTTCTGGCGTATTCCTGTTATCCACAAAAGTGTGTGCGTGTGTATGTGCGGGGAAGGGGGGGGGCCGGGGAACATGGGGGGAAAGTGGACGTTGCTGTTCGTTGCTTGTTGCTGGCGAAAGCGTTGTAGTTTTTGTACCTCGCGACGCCTTGATGATCCACTGTTGGCTGTGGCACATATGGTCGCCATCTGGCAAACCAGTGAACGCCGCTACTACAGGTTGCTGAGGTGTCGGGAACGGAGCTATCCATGGAGCGATTTACGGAGGATTATGTGGTAAGGGGAAGGAATGCAAGAGATGTCTTCTTGTTCTCAAGCATGTCCATGAACACCTTTTGCCAGTTTTGATCTTGCTCATCCTCACTTGCCCACAAGATATGGCAGCAGATGTCATACTTTTACTAGTATTATATGCACAAGTCAAAGAAAATCTCTAGGAAGTTGGGGCATTCATGTTGCTTGTTGGTTTCAGCTTGCATGAGTCCATCTGTCCACAAGCTGCCTTGTGCAACACCCTTTTCTTGTCTTGTATGTGTTCAATATTCTAGCCAACCTCTTCAGTGGCGCCTGTTCCCATCAAATTTCAGTTGCACTGTTTCTGCTCCCCAGGGCAAACCTTGTTAAGTCCTGTGCATCAGCTCTGTAACAAACTGGATGATAAACGCTTCACCTCTCGATCAGGTGGCCTGAACATTCATGCACCTCTGCATATGTGGTCCTTGGCAGCTATGCAGTCACACCTGCACTATTGCGAAATGTTAGGCGTTCTCCAGTCCTTGCTATGTTCATCAGGACAAGCAGACCACTGTCTGGGGTATCCCAATGTGGACATTGTAGCTCTAATTCCTATATGGACACTTGCTTAAGCAACCATGGCCATCTCTTCTTGGGACCAACAAATCAGTTGTCCCTTGTGTTTCCCATGTGTAGAATACTCCATGTTGGCAGATGTGTGCAAGCAGTACCCCAGCTCACTTCGAACCCAAGTGCAGGGCTTTCACTGTTCAGTTTGGGGCTGAGTTGCATTGTGGAGCATTGTGGCTGAACTTTGATTGGTGCAACAGCTGAAGAATTTGCCTCTCATCGTGCGTGATGCTGCTAGGCCTGATGGTGGATGGCCTTGTGTTGAGAAGTGGAGCAGCCGATATCTCAAGGAGCATGTTGGCCATGCCAACATCAGGGTGCGTGCAAAGCCCCAGCAGGATGGGATGTTTGGTGCGTACAGCACCCGATCGGGGTGGGCACAGAGTCAAATGCACTTGTGGACTTGTGATGATCGGTGTCCGAGAGTCACTCGGTGTTCTGAAAATTGCACCATGAAGGCTGGACTGTTATCCTGCCACAATGAGAAGGGTAGTGAGTTCATCGCTGTCACAGTCTGACAAGAAGACTGTTACATGCCGCGTGCAGGATACAACTTGTTTGCAATTGTTTTGCCGCAATTGGGAGTTCTGTTCCTTAGGCACACACTAGGTGTGTGCAGTGTGACACCATATGCATTGTCTGCCAATTCGCTTGTGGA
The DNA here is from genome assembly GCA_905146915.1 of Ostreobium quekettii. Classification (NCBI taxonomy): domain Eukaryota; kingdom Viridiplantae; phylum Chlorophyta; class Ulvophyceae; order Bryopsidales; family Ostreobiaceae; genus Ostreobium; species Ostreobium quekettii. The sequence goes on along the minus strand of CAJHUC010000951.1, from coordinate 71,057 downwards.
TTTTGGCTCAGCCAATGGCATTCTTCATTCTCTTTCTCATCCACATCGGTGTTGCTTTGTTGTGGCATGATGGCCCACTTAAAAGATCCTGAATGGAGCACATCACCGGAATTATCATTTGCAGTAAGACTTGAGTCGCCATAAAATCAATGTACCAATAGTGATGCCATCCCTGTGTGCAGTGCTGGAATTTGTGACTTGCATGCTGTTGTTGAATGCACAGCAGCAATTGTATACTCCCATTGTTGGCAGCACTTTTTGTGCTGCAGAGCAGAAAGCATATGGCATTGCCTTGTGACGAGGGGCGCTCAGATGTGTTGCCTGTGTCCAGTACATCTCCACACATCTGAACACTGATGCCAGTGAGTGCCTATGATTAGGTTTTGAAGCTTTTTGGATTAACTTGGGGGAAACATGATGTCTGATGAGAATTCTATGTTTTGACTTGTACAGTACACGAGGTGAATGGGTGCGCCAACTCTGGCATACTTCAGAGGCTGTAAACTGAAACGCCAATGCCCATGAAATGATGAACTTGCCCATTTTGTCACGGACTCATGCTCAGATATGTATGTCGATGCTGGTATGTCAATCCTACGATGTGTGTGCCATCCTCAGGTGATGTAGGGCGCCTTGGAGAAGGATGCATCCATCTCTACGACTTTGAAGAAGTGAACTTTGGCGACTTCCTGGAGTCACTTGACGCATCGTCACCAGCATACTATGGTGCAAGGTATGCATTTTGCCATTTGGCAATTGCCGCCCCACTTTCAAGCTGTTCTCATGGCAGGGTCAAGGCATGGCATGCAAGGGTATGACGCAAATGGCTTGGGAGTTCTCACGCTGTGGCAGGAACGAGTTTCGCCCTGGCATACGCAGGGGGTAGTCTTGACTTGGATCCAGTGATGCCTATAAAACACGTTGGGCAGCGCAGGGCACAGCAACCATGGCAGCACCACACAGGTCGAGTTGCCACAAGGCGCAATTCGGTCGCTGTTGGTGAAATAACCTTATGGTCATGATGCCAGTGACCAGTGCGGTGACAATAGGGTTTAGGTTGCGTGGCCTGAGCCACATATCAAGACAAGTTGTGAAAGGCAACGGAGTTTGTGGAACTGAAGTGACCTGCTCCGCCACAAGCATGCCACAGGGAAGTGGTTCATGGTCTGTTTCGTTGTGTTCTGTGCAGGTTGCAGGTGCAGGAGGACCTGCCAGAGCTGGTTCCCGACATGCCAAACTTTTACGAGTTGCCATGGCGGGAAGCCTTTGGGGTGCCATACAAGGGTGGCATTATTGCTTACTTCGGATCTGGGAAGCAGTCCACACCGCTGCACTATGATCCCCTGGAGAATCTCATCTTCATGGTGGGTGGTTGCACATCGGGGATTTCGGGCACTTCTGTGGTGGCTAGCCTCCTTGCCTGAAGAATGTCCAATCTTGTGGCGAACCATGCCATTGAGGAATGTTTGTGATTAAGCCACTTGGCGCGTAAAGCAAACAATGGCCCCTTGTTTCATGTCACAACCTCTGGCCCCACAGCGCGCCTCACGAGCCACAAGCCAACCCACACATCTACCTGTGTTGTCTTTCCGGCTGATAGGCTTGTAGGGGTGTGGAGGTCACATGCAAGCGTCCACCCAGCTGCCTGTCGTGTTTTGAATGCCACCATTGGAAAGTGCAGAACATCCAGTGTCCCTGCATGCGTCGTCTTTGAGTGCGACCATAGCGGCCTACCACTCACAAGGAGGCCCTTCGATTCACAAGTAAGCACAGCGCATGCAGCTGCAACGTTGTCGCCATGGCCTGCTGACGCCACGCTGTTGTTCCAGGTCCAGGGCTCAAAGACGTTTCTGCTCTTCCACCCTTCCGACTCTGCAAACTTGTACCCCAGCACCACAAACGTTGGGACGCACTACAGCTTGGTGCCGTCGCACAGGCTCTTGTCCGACCAAACCGATGCTGAGGGCTTCGAACTTGTCCAAAACGCAAGGTGCCTTCGGGTGACGCTTCGCCAAGGAGATATGTTGTACCTGCCCATCTGCTGGTGGCACGCAGTTCAGGGCTGCGAGGGATCGAACGTGAGCCTGCACTACTGGTTTGCGCAGTCCAGGCTCAAAGAGGACTACGACGTGTACAAGAGTTATCTGGAAGTGAAATTCGCGCACTGGGTGGAGCAGCTGGAGACAATGGACTTGCCAGGGGGCGTCATGAGCGAGGGGCGGAAGGAGGCGAAGGAGATGATTGAAGCCAAGCTTAAGGAGAGACAGGACTTCTCTTGGGGCTCATGAGGATAACGTGTCGTTGTGTGGGAAGGCCAGGCAGCCAGACAACGTCCAGTGACCGGATAGGCCACGGAGGACACACCTGCAACCGGCGTCTCTTCACAACCCAGCGTCCATGAGGATAATCAGATTAAGTTCCAGTCGAGAAAAAGAAGGGGGTGAGGACACTGCACCACAAGGGAGGAGCTCAGTGAGCCCAGTGCGGGGCGCAGAGCGCCGCTGCAACCAACTGGAGAAGTGCTTCGCTGACAGCAGTCTTCTGTCGAAGACTTACAACACCACCAGCAAGTTAAATTGTCAATATCTGATGTGTCAACTATTCAACGACTATCAGGATTTCTGCTCATTCTGTTTGGGCCCCTTTGTACCGCCGCCGCTGGTGCAAGCCATGCAACCTAATAGATGCCTGGAATTATTCTGTACTTCACAATCTCGCAGTAGCGGTCCCAGTACTTCCCGTACTTGCTGCGGCACCTCTGGTCGTCACGAAACCCGCGGTCCAGCAGAAGAAGGATCAGGTACACCACGTAGAACCAATGCAGAGGCTGCAATATGCACACTGACAGTGAGAAGATAGCAAGTTCCAGCAATCAAAACTCTGTGGAAAAATTTGCGCTCTGCAGACTATGGAAGGGTCAGGGTCAGGACTGGCTGGACGAGGCCGCGGATTCGAGCAGGGTGCGGAATGATTGTTCGCAGGAAGCCATGAAAGGCATCGGGATGGGCGGACTACAGAACGAGGAACACACGCCACATGCACGATGTACAAGCGTTTCACCGTCTGGTTTCAAGCAACCCACGTGGCTGAAGAGTCCTGGCAGCGTCCAGAAGACAGACGCCATGATCTCTGGTACATAGTGAAAGTGGCGTGCCAGTCCCCACCTTCACACAAGAAACACACTGCGGTCAGAACACATACATTATGGCGACGTGGTCTTCAACCGCAACACCAACCATCACGGCAGACTGCCACTCGCGGACATGGGTCCCTGACGCGATGCCAGCAATTGTGCAGGGAGGAATACAGCCTGGTCGCATCGAACTCACCATCCAGATGCCAGCAGAAGTGAAGTCTTGATTTCGTTGTCAGCGGTGACATATTGGGCCTCTACCTTTTTGGGGGTTTTGCCCCAAATCTTGCCCTTGCCTCCCTCTGCCCGGAAAGCCTGGTGACAATAAATGCACAGCAAGCTAAAGACTGGCATCAGGGCTTGCACCAGTGTCTTCGCACAGCTATGCTGCTTAACAGTGCCGCTGTGCACCCTTGTCCACATTCGCCCCATTGTTCACTCAAGATTCCACAGCTGTTCTTGTTGAAAATGGCACACTCAGAACTGTGGACACGCATGGTGCTTCTAACCAGTGTCGCACCAAATGCAATGGCATGCCAATAAACAGCCGACCCTCACATGCAGTCGACGCCATTGATCCGATCGCTCCACTAGCAACACCAACCTGTCGCTGCCTGTCAGCATCATAGTTGATGTAGACAAATGCCAAACCCACCACAGCCATCGTTGCGGCCAAAGGAAGACCAAGTTCCACGGGATGGCCAACTAAGAACATCGCCGGTGATGTGTACACGCCCGGCACCCAATTCAGGCAGCCCCAGCAAAGGTAATAGCCAGCCCTGTCATGGGCGATGTCCATGGTCTTCATGTATGAAGACTCCCATCTAGACAAAAGGGCAAACAATTGTGAGCAGTGGCAGTAGTTCTAGAAACACGTCAGGCAGCCAACTCTCAATACAGTGCCCTTGACAGGGGAACGGGAAATACTGTGAGCGTCATGCACAGATATAAGCATTTTCGCGGCAGCCTATTGGCTAAAGAACTGCCTTTTTACCAGCTCAAAGGCTTGGTGAATTTGCAGCCAGCGCTGGGCAGCCGCACCAGGGATTTCCACCTGTAGGACTGGCCCCACACACTTCCGCGTCGATGCGGAATTCAGAGGATTGAGAATGGATACAGCACCGCACTGCAGGTGCATGAGGAGTCCACTGCCATTTCTGAAAATCCAATTGATTTCACGGCCTCCACCCCCTTTCTTCCACTGCCAGAGAAATCCCCAATCCCGCTCACTCACAAGAAGAATTTGAAGATGTAGACCTCCATGATGAGCACAGACACCACCATGGAATCCGCCACATACCCAAGGGCTTCATACTGCTTGGCCGCAAAGCACAGGATGATAACGCCCCAGCTCACCATACCCATCCTGCAGTTGGTCCACACCTTGATGTCGAAATGCTTGCCAATCCTTGGGTAAAGTTCTGTGCCTGCAGCCAGTCAACGTCGTGCAGACAAGGTCACAGGCACAACCAGATTTGGTGAAACAGAGAGCGAGTTTGACATGCCCACAGGAAATGGAGGACCCTGTGAATACACACATTACATTACATTACACACACCTCATACATTATACATTACATTATACACACCTCATAACCGAAACAAGATGCCCCAAGCTCCGTTCTCCATCAGCCAAAGGCGCTTTTTGGGCACAAAATCGACGATCAGACGACGATGGCTGATGAACCATTTTGGAGCCTGTTCTGCAGACTCCTGCCTCATTAGGATGAATGCCACGACCTCGGTATTGCGAGTTCTCAAAGCACAGCCCCTGCCGTGTTGCCTGAATGTACATTGGAAGAGACCCCTTCACCATTATGATTTGGGGTTGCTTTGGAAAGCCCATGAAACCCGGCTCTCTTTTGACTGGAGTTGTGTGGAGTCGAAGCGCTATCAGTTTTCGTTATTTTGAATTGTGGTTTCATTTTTGGACACCATCCACTATACTCAAAACTACGAATACCAAAGAATGTTGGTCACTATCTGCTGTAGAGTAAAAACGGCGTTGTAAAGTCATAGGGGACATTTGGCGTGGGACAGAGGAAGCACAAATATTAGCTGTGGTGATCCTGGAGAAAAGATTGACACCAGGTTTGCTGCTTACCCCACCAAAAGTTGTAAATGATGTTCCCAGTACTCCCAGAGTCGGTGCTGCTGGGTGCTACAAGCCCCTGACACAACATATGAATGCATTATGACAACAACACATGACAGAGATTTGAACAGCGATCAACACAGAATGGGACAGGCGGGCAACTTGCATCTGTTACCAGGTATCAGTTCATGCTGCTGCTAGTTGGGAATGCAATCAACCAACCTGTCAAAGCTTTAGGCCGGGTCTGAGCTGAAAACAACTGATCCGACTTCTTTGGGTCCTGCACAATCAATGTGCAGAACCCAAAGTATGATACCCCAGGCAAACACTTCTACAAGCGCAGGGACTGGGTATAGGGGTGCCATGGACTACAGCTCCCCATCACAATTTGGCTGGCACTTGCCAACACAAGTTACACTTTACACAACAATTGCCTACTACTGAATCCTGAAGGCTCTTTGTGCACTCCATGCACATTGTTCATATGTACATACTGTGCATACCGGAGACTAGCGCAGAGTAATCAAGTACACAGTAAGGCCCGCAGCAGCAATGTGGTGGTGTTGAGATGCACCCCGAAACAACACTGGAGCAGCCCCTTCCCAAGGAAACATAACAGACCCTGTTCCACTTTTGCGGCCCTTTGAGAGCCACTCGTGACATTGCATCTGTGCAGTCCGTTCCAGTGTGTATCTCAGCATTGACAAATCAAGCCCAGGCACCTGGAAGGTGACGATGACGAATGCGCACATCCAACATGCACTGCTGATAAAGGAACTTGTGAACTGTAAAGCAAGTGGTGTTGCAACAGCTCTCATGGAATAGGGCACAAGGGGCATATAACATGTAAGCATCATGCAAAGTAATATGTTAATGAACCAGTCACCGTTATGGCAGGCATCCTGGCCATACCTTCACGTTCAAAAAGACGCACAGCCCAAGTGCAAAGATGTTTGTAACCATTAGTATCTCTCCAAACTTGTCATATACTTGGGCAGGGTTGAACAAATCAAGCCTGCATAGGAAAAGCAGATGTTCAGGTTCCCATGAGTAACAATCACACCACACATGCACTGATAATTATTGATTCAGTGCTGGTTTGCAGCCACCAATGGATCCACGTTTGATCACAAGCACAGTTGCTGGATATCAGAGAAATCAGCAGTGCACAAGGGCTCTTCAACAGCCTACGTAGATCTTGTCCACAGCCCTACAGTGCGAACATTACGTGGATATTTTTGTGATTTGCATCACAAGGTTGCAAACTGTTGGTCAAGTGGAAACTGCAGACTGAATATTCATACCAACCTTCGGTTCCACATCTACACAACTTTGTGCAGGAGAAGCAAAGTATTACCTCCATAACAATGCAAGCATCATCAGTGTAGTGACATAAGCTGCCACACCGTTGGCCTGCACAAGCATTTGACGCACCAAATAGTCAGAACGGTCACTTGGGGTGAACATGAATTGAAAATTTCCTTCTCAGTAAAAAATTCAGTCCGTTACAGTGTTGCAAGGGAGCTAGAGAGCAGGCAACTAGATATAATGAGCTGAGAACGAGCTGAGACAACAAGGAAACCGCAGGAAGTGAACACTGAGACTGTCACCATACTTTGTACACTGGGACATTCCCTTTTGGCGTCACAGGGCCATAGGTGGTCTTTCCGGGAAGCAACAGCTGAAGGGCGGCCTCAAAGATGCCGAAAACTGCGAAGTAAATCCATGCAGCCCGGGTAGGCGAGGGAAGAAGCCCGATGACGCCCTGCCAACCATCCTGCATGGCAAAGCTGGCGAAATGCTGCAACGAGCCGCCAAACTTCGAGTGGATGGTCCACCTGCATCGGAAAGGAAATTCGCAGTCGCAGACGGATTCTGATCATCGGTGCCTTTCCGCGGAGCCCCATCGCCGGCGAGCTGCTCAGATCACTGTAGACTGCGACGGTCATTGCAGCCCCCAATTGGGCTGATCTACGGGCAGGTATCGTTTCAACAGGTAAAAAGCAATTCAGTCCTGCTGTCACCTCAAGCGATCGGCCGTTTCAGGTTCCAGCGACAAGTTTTTTGGTGCGCACGCAAGGGCGGAGGACACGCGCTTTCGTACGCCAGCATTAGCTCACATGAACATAATGAAGGCGGGGCACATGGTGAGCAGGAACAGGGTTCCCATCAGGGACAGGACTTCTCCCGCCGTGCCTGTCACACCCCAGACAGACGCCTTCCTCCCCGTCCCGTCGCTGTTGGCCCATGCCTGACCCTCTTTGTCCCCTTTCGCCGTCATCGTCAGGCCAGTGCTCGGCGCCGCAAGACAGCTCGACCAAAGGCTGGACGATGAAACGCGGGGCCCCTCTCTTGTGGGCGGCGCAGGTCTCTGGCAGACGCCAAGGGAGCAGTGCAGGCGCTGGCAGCGGACCACAGGGATCGCCTGCTTCTGTGAGTGGTTCAGCTTGCTGATTCGGCACACCGCTGTCATTAGAGTACGTTGTGGCGTTCGAAGGGGTTCACACAGGCGACTGGAAATCTGTCACAGTAGACCACTGGGCTACCTTGCAAGCCTGACGTTTTAGGAGTCCTCTAGTGGGCACTGCCGCAATGCTGCGGGGCACCCAGCCAATATGACAATAAATCATGTGACCAGCGCACTGCAAAGTACGCCAGACAAGATTGATTCCGTGTCGTGGGTGTGTGTCCGTCGAGACGGCCCTCTTCCATTTCGTCAACTGTGTGGCGGTGTGCTGCCTGCCCTGCACCGCTACTACCGTGCCACCGGCATGTGGCTTTGCCTGCACTACCACCCCTTTCTCGTCGCCCCATGGGACCCTCTCCTGACCCCCCCACGTCGGTTGCCCTGAGCGGATTACGAAGTTTTGGACCCTGTGATGCGCGGGTTTGCGTGTCAACTTGAGACAGCAAATGCCACCCGCCAAAGATTGGGATCATAGATCGACGGATCAGAGAATATAGTCACAAAGGGAATGGAATGCAGTGGGCAAGTGACCAGCTTCCCTGTTGCTTTGCAGGGCTGTACTTGCAGCATTTGATTTATCTGACAGGGCAATTCAGCGGCCATATAGCCAGGCAGAGAGCGCTGAGGGTTGAAGGAAAGAAAAATCTTGCAGTCCTGGCATCGTTGCAGTCTGATCGCAGATGCCACACTGCCACTATCTCACACAACGAAGTCGAACAATCAGTTCGTATTTTCGCATTTCGCTTTCTGTTACATGTGGAGCCGCAGTGTTACCAAAAATTGCAGCACAAGCATGTTTGCCTGTTTCTCGCTGCAGGACGGAGCTAAAAATCATGGTGGCCCTGGATGATGATGAACACACAAAATTGCTCTTTGAAATTCCTGACAGCTCCAAATTCCATATCAAAAAAAGTGAAGGCCAGCCAAGATGCTTTCCAAAGAATGTGAACATCATCACGTGACAGTGTCCCTTTCTCCTATGACCTAACAGTTGCAAGCAATCGTCCGTATCAGCTTTGGCTTGGGGCTTTGAATGTGCCCAAGACTTGTTTGAACACTGGCTCATACTTGGTATATTCATCCTCAGAACACTGTGCTGTAAGCGTGAACAGTTTGTTGACCCTCCCATTGGATCCCAAGGCAATTAGGCTGCGTAGCCTCTTTGGTTTCTCGCCTGGTTTGTTTATCATGTAGTCCACCTGAATCCACATCAATCTCCACAGAATCAGTATCCAATGCTGGGTCAAAAACACAAATGACCAGCAAGGGAGGGACGAACGATCCCGTAACTTGGGCCAATATCCAACATAACCAAACAACGGAATCGCATACAGGTTTGTTTGAAAAGATCATATATTCAATAGCCAGCTGAAAGGCAATGCTTGGCAATACTTGATGAACTTACGTATGCAGAAACAATGCAAGCAACAAATTGCAACATGTTCCTGGTGAGAATCCCAGGCCCATTTGCACAGTTCAATCCCTTGTTAGATTCCCATGCTCTTCCCTGTTGAGGCGAAGGCAGTGTCCAATTTTGAGTCAACTGACCCTACCATTTCAGGGGACCTTCAAAAGCAGCTCTGTCAACAGTACCTGGTATGTGGGACCCACTGCTACAGCATCCAGCAACTTGGCCGTTTGTATGGGCCCTGCCTTCTCCCTCACAAATGCTGGTCCCCGTAGCAGGTAGCTGCGATCCATTGAGCCCACCTGTACATGCACAGCATAGTCATACATGCACATGCACTGCACACTTGTGCATTCGTACAAGGGCTTGAACATAGCTTCCATCGCCGAGATTGCCCACTAGGCCCAAATGGCCCAATGGCCATTACTTGCACACGGAAGCCCATGCACGAGCACACAACAGGTGTATCAAAATAGCGCAAAGGCGCATCTATTCAGTTGGTGGCCAAATCGTCGCTTCTACGTGCCTGCCAACGAATGACCCTCCAACGGAAGGCAAAGAAGGCAAAACCTGTACCCCCTGCTGATCAAGCCTTTCCGAGACTCGCTTTCTCGCTGCACCAGACAACGCACAGGTCTCCGACGGCTGCAGGAGTCGCCCCCCCACCCCCACCCCACCCCGCAGTTTGGGTTCAGCTGCAGGATCGCCTTCCCCCAGCCGCGGCGTACCATGCTGGTGCCGAACTCGAACGGCGTCCCGAAGCTTCCCAGCCGCGTGTAGTCCGCCCCCACGTTGGTGATCACCAGGCTGACGTTGGCCTCCTCCGCGGACGCCGTGTCACGGGGGTACCACGCCACCACGCGCTGCGCCGCGGCCCCGGGCGCATCCCCCTGGTGATCCCCAGAGCCGCTCACCCACCCCTCGGGCACCTCCAGCGAAAAGCCGTCCGTGGGATCGCTGAAGACGGTGGCGGACGACTGGGCACCACCAGCGAACAGCAGCGGAGTGGCCAGGGCGATGCAGGACAGGGCATCCCGCCTGGAGATCGATGGCAGCGAGCGAGAATGGTGACTGCCATGGCCGTGGGCGGCGCCCGTTCCGGAGGCCGAGCACGTGGGGGTTGATCGAGTGCGCCCCGTGGAACAGGGCGAGGGTCCAGAGGGCCTGTGGGGCGTCACCCTCAGGCTCCCCGCCTGCGCCGTCGTGGAGGTAGACTGCATGGCTGCCTGCGGAAGGCGCGAGGTGGAGAGGCCTGGGAGTCGTACGGTACTTGTCGGTGCAATTCGGAATCGCTGACAGTGTTGCTGCCCGCAAATGTACGGTACATTACGGGAAGAGCGCAGGCGGTGCGCCAGCTTGGTAAGGTTTGCGCCAATTAGCAGAGTGTTGGGTGTGCATTTATTTTTATACAGCGGAGCAGCCAATCACGGCACGCTGATTGTCAGCTCAGTTGCCAGCGTGCCGTGACTGGTTGTGGGCGTCTCTGTTTGGGGCGGGCCGCCCTGTTGCATGGATGGGCGCTGAGGCCCCATCAGCAATCCCTGTGTGTGCATCCTGCAGGAGGAGGACCTTACGTGTCCTTTGCAAGGAGACAGACATGCTACCGATGACAAGAAAAAAACAAGCACCCTATAACTGCCCAGAAACTGCATAGAGCAAGCTACGTTGGGCGTTGATGATGCCCGAATCAACATTGCTAGTGTTGATGGGTGTGTGGCTGGGCACAGTTCAATAAACGTTGCAGCGACCTCGTAGCATGCCGGAAAATAATCAAAGGTGATGTGGTTCAAGCTTCCCAATACTGTTCCTTCGCAGGCCGCTGTTCAGTTCGTCATCAAGCAGAAGAGTATGACACGTGATGGAGCCATGGACGGCTTGCATGTTCGCTGCAGACCGCACTCAAAATTCGTACATAAAATGGAAGGCAGATTATGCTTCCCCGTTGGGAATACAAGTGTCCTCCAAACTTGTGTGTTTGCAACTGTGACGGTTGAAGCGGCTCATGAATTTCCACTCCAAGGGAAACTGGCTCGACATGCCATGCGACGAGATCCCACAGCAAGTCGGAAAGAAAACCAAAGCATTAGCGATTCACCAGCACCACAGCAATGGGCAACATGCATCGTTGGGAGTCCATTCTCTGGAAGCGACATCCTCTTTCAATGGCCTCCGGGCTCCTGGCCCCAAAACGAAATGCCGAGCACCCACCACCTCCCGCCCAGTGCCCTGACGCCGCGTTTATTACCTCTGCAGTACCCAATATGCAGCTTCTCGTGGCAGCACACACAGTAGCAACAATTTGTACCCTACTGCGATGCCAGCACGATGAACAAAACACTAAATCCCCACCTGAAACCTAACCCATTGAAGTCCGAGCTTGTAACGCATCCAACCGGCTCTGCTGCAAGGTGGCTACACCGCGTTCCCTGCGCCAACGGCCTCACCGCCATGGCCACAGGCGCCGCCCTTGGCCTCAGACAGCGCCCTGTTCCGCCGACCCTGCCTGCCGATCCCTCGCCCAGGCAGCTCCTCCTCCTCCTCCACCCACTCCTCCGTGTCCACGTCACTGGTGCCCTCGACGTCTTCGTCCTCGTCATCAAGCAAATCCAAATCCGGGAGGTCCTGCGGTGGCAGGTCGACGAGCAGCCCCAGCAGGCACGCTGCCTTCTCTGCCACAGCCCCCGACGCGTGGTTCCAAAGGCGCGCCAGTTTGGTCAGGCCCCCCGCGCGGTCTATCCAGCGCGCGTACAGCCAAAAGTAGTCGTCGTTGTCGCCCTCGCAGTCGTCGCCCTCCAGGCGGCCGCGATCGCCGTCGACGGCAGACACACGGCTGGTCACCGCAAGGGCGTTCCGGAGGGCGTCCAGCGCCAAGCCCACAACTTCGGTGTCCGCGAACGACAGCAAGTCGCACAGGTGGCGGATGCACTGCTGCGTGGCTATCTCGCGCACCTGCTCCACGGTGCCGCCCGCCAGGGCGTTCCCTACGGCCCAGGCGGCTTCGCGACGGACACCTGGGCCGCCCACTCGCATCAGCTCGATCAGCAGAGGGACTGCCTTCTCGTCCATGACGACCTGTCTCGTCCAGGTCGCACACAGACGCACACACAGCGTCAGGAAAGGCGATTGCACCTCTGGGCGAATCGGCGGAGCCATGCCGTTCAAAGGCAAACCTGCAAAGTTGCACCTATCCTCACGTTCTGACAGCATTAGCCTCCACCGAGACGCTCGTCACATCCGCGTAGCTGTACAGAAAATGGGACGTCGTTCGAGAATATATTACTCCCCCTTCTTGTTTGCTGAGATTCGGTTCTTATTCCGCTGACAAGGCCAGTCCCGGTGCGTGGATCAGTAGTTGGGGTTTAGGGTGTCCGAAAACAAGAACCGAATCTCAGCAAACAAGAACGGGGAGTAATTTTATGCCACGTCGTTCAGGCCTGCGAAATCCGCACGTCACTTCAGCACCACCTGAATGTGCCTCGGGTTGCCAGCAGTGACGTTCGATATCGCCCAGCATGCCTCTTGGAGCACGCGGCGCTCTAAGCACTTCCGCAGGATTCTGACCGCCAGCGGCACAAACCCAGCATCCAGAACGGCCTGTGTCTGTGCGTCTGTCCCAGACACAACATTCCCTATCGTCCGAAGGGCGGGGTACACGACGCTGGGGTTGATGTGTCTGTACAGCACACGCTGTTGGTCACTCGCAGAGGCATAGCAATCCGGCGTGGACATGCACGGGAGCCCACTCCCACACAAAGCGCTGGGGTTCGGAGGCCCCGACAGGCCAAGCGGCCAGCCGTCTTTTTCAACTCAAATGTACTTGGCACCATGGCTCTACTGGCGATTAGTCGGCCACAGCCAGTGGTTCAATCTTGAAAAGTTAAGAAGCACAATCAAGCTGGAAACAATGATAATGAGCCCGGGAGTGTGGACGCTGACAGCGCGACCGTGAGGAAGCTTGATGACAGAAGCATCTCTGACCGCCGCATCACAGATAGTTGGTAAATTCATCGCTAGGTCAACGGGTGAACATCAGGAGTCAGTGAATCAGGCCTTGCAAAGTCTTGTTGCGTGGTGAACTGCGAACCAACACATAAACGAACAGCAAAGCGAGTGATGCAATTATGAAGCTCTCAGACCACAAAACACCGAGACTGTGCGCGGAAAGATGCATTTTATCGGCCTGATGCGGTTAGGCACAACTCGCCAAAAGTACGCAGCAAGCTTTCAGCTTTGTCCGTTTGACTTGGCTCCATGTCTATCCAAAGCGACATCAAATCGACTATTCTGTGCATACCCAAGCAGTACAGTGATAATTTCAATAACGCCATTGTCGATGAACGCTTGCACTCGTTCATTGGGTCCATCGGAGAGGTATGAGCACGCGAAGCATGCGTCCCGAAGCACCTCCTCGTCTTCTGCCAGAAGCAGCGTTTTCAAAGCGGGCACGCTAGACTCCACCTGCAAATATCCACAGCAGCAGTTCCACGCAATTTTGAAAACTGGCTCTCACGCAAACCTGCAGCGAAGTTGAGCAATTTGCGGGTTGCTGTTGATAATGGAACCATCGAGCTTGAGTTGGACAGCCTATGGCAAAACGAATTGTGCCGGACATGGCTAAACAAGAGGAAGCATTAGTGCTGTGATGCCGTGATGCTGGTATCCTCAAAATCCTGGATACAGCACACCACGGCCGCAAGGCTCAATTGTCCACCCACCAGTTCGATGGAAATACTGTCTTCACCTCGAGCCATATTCGATAAAACCCACACTGCGGTCCTCAGGCATGGCAACGGAAGCTTTCTGTCCTTCAGCAGGTGTAGCAGGGACCGAAGAAACTTGTGCTTTTGAAGAATGCTACGGCTTTCTTCTGTGTCCCCAGCAATATTTCCAAGACCCCACAAAGCCTGTAGTTGGTGAAGCCCCAGTCAACTAACGAGGGCAGCCACAATGTAGACAGCAGAACACATAGCGCCAGACAGTTTCTTGCAGGCAAAACTGTGACTCAGCCACAGATCTACAGATCCGAAGATCTTTGAACCCCAATTTGCCAAATCGCAAATTATTCTTTTTTGCTGCCTGGTACTCCAAAATGTCCACCGTCCTCGACGCAGAATGCCCTGATGCGCTAAGCGTGAAATGAGCAAAGATGCACAGGCTTACAGCCTATCAAGCATATGTGCCACGTTCCCTGTACATTAGCATTTCAAGCAATAAATCATGCGCATTTAGTATGTGGCCTGTTGGAAGCGCTTCACACTGCAAGGTTCCAGGTATAGGAATAGACACGTGGCACATATATGTGCATTGAAATGTGCTCTGGGCCACACCTGCTCAACGACGTCTTCTGATGGACTTTCAAGAAGATCAATAAGCAGTGGAATTGCACCGCTCTCCACCACTGCCTTGGTCTGGACCTCAGTCCCAGAGCAGATGTTTGTGATGGCCCATGCAGCATCAAGCTGGAGCACCCACAAACAATGCAAACTTGCTCACACGGTCACATGGTCTCGCACATGGTCCAGCGAATCACGTGTTGCAAATGCGTCTGACAACAATTCACGGCCCAGGGATGTCCTTGCAGAGCAGCAGTCCTGAACATCCTGTGCACAATGCCTGTCAAATCCCAGGAGTATGATCTACGCCAACGATCAGACTTCCATGAGTGCACACCTGTAGTTTTGGTTCAGAGCCTTCCTTCAACAGTTCCACAAAACTTGACACGACCCCCAGTTGAATGACCTCATCAATTGGAGGGGTGCCATCTGCAGCAATGGAAAGGGGAAATGTCAGTGCTCTTGGAGTCCATACCATGTTGGGCAACTGGCTGGTGCGCAAGCATGGTGACCAGGCAAAGTCTGACTGGTACTTTGAAAAATCTTGACAAGTAGTGCCTGTTGCTTCTATTAGACTAAGTTTTTGGCTGGTTACATCCACAGCCATGTACGCATACAGAGTTCATGTTCCCACTTCCACCTTGCCATGTGACACTCTGGCTAATGCACATGACATGGCCATGATTGTTACCCAGCAGCACTGGTCATCGAGAGGGACAAAGCTTTTGCAATTCAATTGTAACGCTCTTCCTCCTACTGACACTTGTACCTTTGAATGTGGTGGGGTGGCGTGCAGCCATAAGCAACACACAAAGTATGAAAAATATGCATGCCTGGCACCACATGACAATGGTTTTGGAATTTAGAAAGCAACACACACAAATACATATGTGTCATCGTTTCAGCATTCATCCATACCCATCGACAAGAGCTGTCTGAATGCTATGAGTGCCTCGTGTTGCTTCACAGTGCTGGAGCTCCTCAGGCCATCCAAATGAGTTGCCAGATTTTCCTTGTCTAGCTGGAAACAGCAGAACACAGTCTGGTTCAGTTGGCAGAACGCTTGCCCTGATATGCCAGAAAGCCAGGCACCCCAGCAGGCAGCTGCTTCTGGTATCAACATAACAAGGGGACAGGGAACTTGATTGTCCTGCCAAGCTGTTTCATTTTGCAGTTGGATAGTGGATGATACCATGATACCATCACATGCTCCTGTTTGCCGTTGAATCGTGGCATGCCATGGGTTGAATGGGTCGGTTTGCCGGACAAACTGGTTCGCTCCATTGTTCAGAGATGTAGATTTATTGGCTTTGTACCCGCTCTATTTCCCCTCGGCGCAGATTGTGGCGATTCTAGCGACACCCTGCATCAGGAAATTTCCCATCATCATTGCGACGATGCCCCCATCTCGGATGTGGTGAGCATGTCCGAAGCAGTCCTGACAACTGACCTCTAAATCCTCCATTTGTGCGGCAAGCGCATCTGGTCCTTCCACGGCGTCATCCACAAGGTCACATTCGCCCTCGTGTTGTGGCATCGACTTGCACAATCTGCACAGCAAGGCAGAATAACGATTTTCGGATCAAATCACCAAGGAAAAGCAACCGCGAAGGTTTGAAACCGCGTCAGCGAGCGCCTTGTCGTTTCTATCGTCTCCTTGCTATGGCAGACGATGTTTGTGGATGTTCCCAACTCCGTAATCGTCACGCCGCACCCAGCAAATGCACCCCTCTCCGCGGACACGACCTTCTGGCGCCGCAGTGGATTCAAAGTTCTGCGCGACAACTCGGTGTCACACGCGCACAGGGCCCAGGCCGGTCGCTTCGCGACTAGAAACACACCAGCAGAAAGACTCCTCCGGGCACCGCGGCCCCTGCACCTGGCCACATTGATGATCAACCATGCCTGCGCTGGCCACGGCCCGAGAGTTCGCCCAAACCAGATCCTCACGGCAGCCGCAAAGGTGGCTTGAGGAGCTGTGCATCGCTCAGCCCGTGGACCGCGCACCAGTTCAAAAAATCGACGATTCCTTGGAGGGGGTCGTTTGGACGTCCAGTTCGTCCGCAGGAGCCCGTTTGCCGCGAGGGCGTCCAGTTTGATTGCAGGAGTGTCGCCAGCCAGGTGCGCGCAGGGCGGACCGACAGATACGGCCTGCCACAGCGGCATAGAGAGCCAAACGAAACAGGAATTTGTGCCCCTTGGCCGAGCCCCAGAGCGGACCAGCAGCGTGTCTGTCAAAGGGACACGCGGCGAGCGTACGACAGGCGGCAGGCATTGGAGGCGCTGGCGAGCCTGGGCTCCGTGCTGGGCCTTACGTTGGCACATCAGCACCCGAAAACCCCACGCCGACATGACCATCAACGTCAACACGCCTGACAAAGAGTGGGAACGTGTGTTTGGCGCGCGTTGCCGGAGTGAAGTCGGTGACACACGCTGTCTGTCGCTCGCCGCACCCGTGTCTGGAACGCGTTTTCGGCATGTCCTTCGCCGAGCGGCAGCGGGTGTCGCGGGGCGACTGCACGCGCCGGAAACATGCGCCGGACGCATGTGGAGGGCGATGCCAATGGTGTGCGGCAGCCGCTCGGAGCAGCTGAAGAAGGAGTCCCTGTTCGAATTCCTGGTCATTGACCACTAAGCTGGCTCCGTCAATTGCCGATTCGTAATCGGATGATTGAAACTAAATGATGGCATCCGAGAATCTCATTTCAGGGAATGCCATCTTACATTATAATTGAATGGCTGTCACTGTTTCTTGATGTTTCACTTGCAACTTTCCAGTTCACATAACTGGAGGTCTATGGCTGAACACCGATGTGGAGTGAAATTCTATGAGAAAATTGAACACAGAATTGGGAGCCAGATTACAGAGATGAAAGTCTGACACACCAAGACAGCTGCAGCTGCCATGTTGTGCAAGCAGCTGGTCATGTGCTGGCGCAATGGTGCACACATTGACCTGATTGAGATGGGGGGAGGATGGCTACCCAACAGTCAGCTGCAAGTCCACCAGTGATTTTGGTGATCGTGGGTTGGTAATGTGAGTTGGAGTTATGAGTCGATGCCATGGGTCGATGCTATGGGTTGGTGCTGTGGGATAGCGCGTTGTGCGTGTGTGAAGTGGGAGTTCAGTCCGTCGTTCTGATTATAGGTTCTGGTGGGCGAAAAAAGAAGCGTATTCTGATATTTAAAGAGAGCCCGAGACTTGTACGTGGTTTCTCTTGCTTTGGCTGTAAGACAAGTTGAGTCTTGGCTGCTTGTCCAACCATGCACGGCGAGTGCGTTTGAGCACTGCGTGCACCAAGGTTGGCATCGAAGTCGACCCAAAAAGGCTTGACTTGTGTTGTGTTGTAGCCCATCGCTTCGCGCGTTCATTGCGACGATTGCAACGAGTGGGATCTCGAATCGGGGTGGCCAAGTACCCTTAAGGGTACTGCCAAGCTTGGCAGTCCCTCTTCCAGATATTATCTCCTTTGGCCTTGTGCCCAATCAGCTCAAGAAGCAGAACACAAAAGAACACTGGCGATCACAGGAGACCGGTTGGAAAACTGCACGTGGGCAGCCGCTATGCTCGACTTCGGCATGGAAACGCACAAGTGCATTGGCATGCCAGCGCCAAGAACTCCGGAAATGTCCGACAGGAGTCGAACACAGCTCCACACGGCAATCAGGATAGAGCTTCAGAAAGAGTACTGAGAAACTTCGTCAATGTCCCTCAACTTCCCGCAGCCCGTAACACCAGTTGGCCGCCCGCGTCCGATCAACACTTCTCCCGGCCTCGCCAGAATCCCCGATTCTGTCACCAGGCCACCAAAGTCAGCTCCCCCGTCCTCCCCCCCGGCCTTCCCGAGCGCCTCCGTCCCGCCCCCGTCCATGCCGACCGCCCTGGGCGCGCCCTCCCTCCCCAACACCTCCTGGGCGGCCGCCCTGGACGTCGCCCATGGCGGGATCACCGGCCCGCGCCTGCTCCGCGTCGCCGGCTACCAGTGCGCCTACATCTTCGCATCTGGCCTCCTGTGGACCCTACCCTCCTTCCGCTGGGCAGGATCCACTGCCGCGGCGTCCTTGGGATGGTGGATGGGCGTGGAGGCCAGCCACCTGGCCGCGCTCGCCGTGACTGTATTCGGATGCTCGACGCTGGAGCCGTTGGGGGGGCTGGACCCGCCGAGGGCGCTAGCCAGGCTGCCAGTGGGGGCCCTGCGGGCGGGGGCCAGGATGTCGCTGAGGGCGGGGGGCGTGGAGGACGTCGCGAAGGTGCTGATGCTGTACATCGCCTTTGCGGCGGCGGGCGCACTGTGCTTCTGTCCGTTGCTTGGGGCGGGTGAGTGCGGGGGACACTGGATCGGACGTGACGGCATGGAACAGAGTGTCGCGATGTCTTTGCTCAGGAGGGGGCTGTCAGCGGTTGGCTGACTTGTTTGTTCCTTACTAACGATGAATCTTGGAGGTCGAAAGCCTGGTTTGCGATCGTCGGGATTGAATGCTTCAATGGCGATGCTGATCGGTACATTGGCGGAGGTCCATTCCGGTTTCTTCCTAGTCTGTTAGCATGGCCTGACTCAGCGGAGGGTGGTGGTGAAGATGGAGTGCGTGATGCTCACTGTGGCTCGCTGATCTGGATGGTTTTGTCAATGAACAGAACACTCAGGATCTGGAGCTGTTATTGGCGGGCTGTACTGTGCATGGTGGCTTTGCAGGTGCGTTTGGATCCCCAAATGATTTGCATGCCTGTGGCTGCAAATTTCCAGCAACACAAAAGGAAACTTGCTACGGTGTTTGTGACCGTGTTGTGCAGATGTGCAAAAACATCTGTGCTTCGATTCTTTATCATTCTGTCCCTGTCACGGCAGTTGTGTGTCTTGCAGTGGTTAGAATTAGTGAATTTGCAGCTGGCGATCGATCTGGCGTAGTGCCTTTGGAAATGCTACGTCAATCATCTGATCCATTTGAGAATCTGCAATGCTGGTACTTGGGTGCATGCTGCTGCCAGAGGTTGCTCAGCTCATGTGCATTGCACAGAAATTGCAGTGAGCACATGCTTGGATACAAGTTCCTCAGCAACAGTTGTGGCACAACATCGGAATCTATTCTCATTCAAGCATACCAGATGGAAACGTTGATGCATGCACCTTGTGCACAATGGACACCCACCCCTGAACATATGCAGTGAAGATTGTGTGCCCTACTGGAGGAAGACTTGACACCTTATTGTTGATGGTGGACGACCTATTGTTGCTTGATGTTGCGCTCCAAAGAACCCGGTGCTTTCCATTTTGGCTTGTGCGGCCCTTCACAATACTTAAGAGACATCATCCAGCCTGCAAGAACAGTGGTTGCCCTGGTTGCAGGTTGGTGCAAAGGTGGCCCCAGGCAAATACATATGTTGCAGCTGGGGTTAGGGCAGCCCGTCTCAAATGACCATGGGCTTAGCAAGACGGAGCAAGACGAGCAAAGGACACTTGCCAGAGCTGTAAAGACACTGATGCACCACGATGTGCCACCATGCAGAGTCGACCAATGGCGTCCATTCTCCACAAGGTCGTACAGACTGTGCAACCTCACTAACGGAGAACCAAAACTTAAGTCACGAAGGGAAATGTGCAGTGCTCAAGCTTGCAGGCAACAATTCAGTGCCTGTTGATTTGCTCTGTGCTTGTGCTTCAGCGGTCAAGATGAGATCAATTATCCTCCTGTGCATCGACGGTGGTGGTTTCAGCTAAAGCACTCTCTACCAAACAGTGAGTTATAACATTGGCGGCAATGGTCCATTGCCTGCCATACTTGCTGCAGCAGTTGTACGCAGAACTCAATGATGGAGGAATTCATACTGCATCTTGCATCAGCATCCGATTTTCTGTGGTCAATCAACAGTGCTGTGCTCGATTGAGGTTATTTCCCATTGTGCAAATCTGGCTGAGTTCACACTGTGAATGTGCCACACTTCCCTGCATCGGACAGTTGACTGAACTGTTGATTTGTGCTGAGGCTGGACAGCATGATCAGAATTGGTGCTGTGCTTGTCTTTCGGTGTGCTTCGCTGTTCATAACTGCACCACTGCAGACAGTTTCCTTGACATGCGGCCTGCATGGCATGTGCTGTTATGGAATTGTGCAGTCTTAGACATGGCTGATGGGTAGCGTGCGGCTGCTCCAGACACTTTTGGACAGTTTTCTGTTTGTTGCAGCTCAGCTTGGACTTTATGCAATGCTTCCACATCAACTTCCATCTCCTTCAAAACGCCCCTTTGGTTCACTGTATCAATGCCAGAGACAGCCTCATGCCGTGCAATCAAGGAGATGGCAACTAAGGCAATACCAGACAGTGTTGTTGTGATTTCACCAATTAGCAAGCAAGCGATTATTGTAGAAATTGAGATTGGGATGGCTTTGTGTACACAGCTGCGCAGGTGTCCATTTTGCTGGCTCTTGCCTCCCTTTTCTGCCACGTTCTGCAGCAGCACGATTTCAACTCAGTTGGCATCCTGATGTGGTCATCTTTCTGTGTGTGGTGCTGGTGCGGCATGAACACGCTGCTGCATTCCGTCCTGTCCGAGCGTCACAGATTCGACCTCACCGAGAGAGTAGCTGGACACGATGCTGCCAACTGTGAACTCATCCAACTGCTGAAGAGGCCGCCCAATAAGATAGTGCAGGTGTTGACTTGTATGGAGTGAAAGTGAGCTACATCTGTTCTGCTGTGGACATCACTGTGTTGCCCAACGCACTGCTGTGGTGGCAGATTGCATGGCATCAGCCTCTTTTGGGCTTCCTGTCTTTTGGATTCCAGGCCCTGCAAAGGCAGACCACTGCCTTTGCACCTGGAAGGCGATGGCAGGCCAGCGTGTCCTTAACCCACTGGCATGAGTTGGGATTCAGCTTGGGCACCCTTTTAGGGCCCTAGTCAGCTCGTCAGAACGTTGGTAGCTGGCCATTAATTTCTGAACAAGTGTGTTTCCCGTCCAGCAGATATTGCTGCAGAGGCTGATAAGGGCCCCGCAGAACCTATGCAGTGCAGTGCTGAGCCTGGCTGTATTCATAGGGCCTTGTTTATGAAGATCTCTGCCGAATCTCAGAAGAGCATGGTGTCTACCCACTCCGAAGGGAGCTCATTTTTGGAAGCGAACAAGGGGCCGACATATGGACAGCCATCACTAAATTGTGCCTCCTCCATCTACAGCAGATAATGGTGCAATTGATGGAGTGCCTGCCGCCCAAACCGGGTAATGCATCCACTATCCCACATGCCTTTTGTGCATCTGTGAAGCAGGTTCTAACATGGGCTGAAGCATCTGCTTTGTATTAAACAAATGTGGCTGGCATTGAAAGCAAGATGGCGATAAAGATGCAAGACTGTGCTTTCTTTGTCTGATCCTGAGGCACTTCTGCTGTCTTGGATCTTCATGGGACTTGCTGCATTTTCTGTCAGTCTGAGCGAGTTTTCTGTCCTTGAAAATTGTGACATGGTGTTGGCTTGTGTGTCCATCCATGTGTATGTGCCATCTGCCTTGTACATCTATTCAGTTCAGAAAATTCACAGCTGGAATGTGCTACAGTGTTTGCACCTTTTTGCAGGAGACAAGACTGCAGTCACACGAGGCCCTGCAGCTGCACGTCGAATTGTGAGGAATACAACATTGCACTGGGCAGTAGGGACGATCAGGGGCAGGTAGTGAAAGGAATGAGCTTCCACATGATGCCTGAAGACATTGCAACCCTGTGGATTTAGGCCCAGCTGGCCTTTGAAATGCCTTGTAACTTGTTGTCCAGAGAAGTTGCGGAGCGTATCTCCCAAGTGTCCTCTCTTCCGGAAATGCTTGTTTGGTTCAACATGGAAGATGGAACATGGCAACCAAAATGCCATGTCAATGGACCAGAGGACACCTGTTACAGACAACTGTCCTGTGTGGAGTGTTGAAGTGCACGAAAATCCTATGTGGACATATATGTGGCCCACACAGCATGTGCAGTTCGCTTTCCACAAGTCCACAACTCCAATGTGTACTGATCTTTGTTGCAGCGACCAGTAAATGCTATTGTTGGCCGAGCAGCATGCAGCATTTGAGCCTTATGGTGCTAATCAAGGGGGGCAAATTCGTTGCGAGGTGATTGCTGCATCCCACAGCGCATACCTTGGTACAAACTGAATGACTTTTTGGCATGGTGGGCATAGCATGCTCCAATGCCATAATTATCGTTGCTTGACACATTAG
This sequence comes from Ostreobium quekettii, assembly GCA_905146915.1. Lineage (NCBI taxonomy): Eukaryota > Viridiplantae > Chlorophyta > Ulvophyceae > Bryopsidales > Ostreobiaceae > Ostreobium > Ostreobium quekettii. The sequence continues at coordinate 48,414 of CAJHUC010000951.1, read as the reverse complement.
GACTCCAATTAATTTCCAGTTGCCTATAAACAATGACATTGGCGAAACCATGGCACAACCTCACAAACAGTAGAGGTAGTCGATGATAAGACACCTAAGTATTTCGAGCTATGCACATTGGCATTTTCAAAATTCAATCGTGCTGACAGAAGGATAAAGGGCAAGGTGTATGCAGGTGCTGTGGTGAGTTGTATGCAATTCTTAGATGAGCCACCTCTGTGTACAACCGGTGCAGCTTTTGTCAGCAGGAATGTGGCATGGGTACGATGCCAGGGTTGCGAAATCTGGTGATTTATTTGCTGAAGGACATGGTTGAAGTTTTTGTAAGCGTGACCGGCACTCCCGTCCACTGGGTATCTTGCAGAGTTGCCCGTGGGCTCTGCCACTGTTGCCCTTACTTTGCCGATCCTATGTCGTCTGTTCCACCAGGAGCCTCTGTTGCACACTTGAAAAACCCTGAAACAGAAAGTTTACAAGATTGAAAGCACCGGCGTTGAAATTCTGTGATTGTTGCAGCTATCACCAGACGACCTCCTGCATTCGCGCTCTGGGTGGCTTGGTGGTGGCATCTTTCTCTGAGGACCACTATGGGCACGTCCAGCTTGGGGACCCTGGCCTTCAGGACATTGTGGTGGCTTTGCTGGATTTCATGAGCCTGACGATTGCCCTTACAGACCATGCTGTGAGTTCCACTTGCGCGCTTCTGAAATACACACACATGCACACACAAGCACACACATCAGGGTGCACAAGTCCTCACTTTGAAATTTCCCAGACAGCCAAAAGCAACCTGGGCACCCTCTAAATGGCGCAGATAGCAGAGCCTGGCGAAGAGCAAGTATGAGAATTTGTCTGTCTGTGCTGTGCTGGGGATCAGTCGCCATCCATACTTGTGTTCTGAAGATGTCAAGGGAGGTTCCTGTCGTCCGCAAAATGCCCTTAACTTGCCTAGTGTTGCCAGCATCAGACTGACAGATTGAATTGGTACCTAACCTGTCGTTCCGCACCAGTGCCAGATAGGCCAGGTCTTTAGAAAACACCTTTTGGGGGATGCCAACCGATATGGCATTTGACACTTCTTTATGCCATCACAGTCATTTAGATGCCATCTCCATCACTGATAACGCCGCTTGGTGCGAAAGTGACGTCGCAGTTGCCATCGCCCAAACTGTTTGCCGCGGGGAGGGTAGCCCAAAGTAAAGGGACAGTCCTGTGCAGGTCGTAGAGATTTGAATTACCAGACGCGAATTCATATTTAGAAGAAAGGCGCCAGAGCGCCCATACCAGGGCACCAAATTGCAGTTTTTATTTTGCTTCTTCTCTGTGCACTTGTTTGTAGGGTGTAGGGATTGCACAGGGACTGAACACTAAACTTGCATGGTGATATTGTTTTCATACATTGTTGACATACATTGCTGACCTACATTGCTGACCAAACACTGCCACACACTACTGGGACAACAGTTGAGGAGCACAATTTATGCACTGTATTGTGTCCAGTGCTGCGACATCGGATGCAGCACTGACTTGGGATGGCTGGTTTCATCAAGGTAGCACTCTCCGCACCTGCAAGGCGCAGAAGAGCTCTGTCGCCATTTGCAGACGGCATGGAGCACATCGATTGTGGATTGGATGCACTGGCAGACACGCTGCGATCGACCCTGCATGCTGTCATATGCCGCTTCGACGTGAGGCTGCGACAGGCGCTGAAGGGACCCAAGTCCAAGGGACTGCATTTGAAATCACAGAGCGATGTTTTGGGCTTCCTCGACAAGATGCTAAAGGGCGAGCTATAGCTTTGGTCAGGTTTTGTTTCTCTCAGGCTTAGGATTTGTTTAAGTTGGTCGTCATGGCAGTTGCGTTGGGCTGCACCCTGCAGGTTTGAATATCTTGGGATTTTCAGAACTGCCCCGCCATTCAAAGACGCCATGTCAAGCCGTGGCATGCGCAGCATCGGATGATTTGTCTTGTAGTGGCGAGCCACGGATACCCTGCAGTACTTAGCAGACGCCAGCTATGAATTCACGGCCCACCCACAGTCGTCAGACGTTGTTCCGTAGGCAGTCACCGTGCCCTGTGGGCGCCACGAGACTGGGGAAATCGGATGTTTCCTGTTTCGCAGGGTCGAATAATAAGAGGCGTTGGGCCTTTGCATCCCAAGCAGAACCCGATTACATGTCACTCTAAATTTGCGTGTTGCACAATGCTGTGCCCAGTGTGCAGATCCAAAACAGATCTGCAACACGCCACCACGACTGCCTTAGGAGGGAATGTCTGGCCGGGCTGCCCTGGCCTGAGCACCCCCAACTAATTAGGCTACAGTTGGATCGACAGTGGTAATAAAATTACAAAACGCCATTCAGTAATTAGTTGTTCTCCAAATCCTGAGGTGCCTTTTCAACAAAGGCAACATGGCCAGTGCGATGCCACAGCGACTCCATGGACACCCAGAAACATTGCGCACTTTGCCGTGATGCGGCGGCCACAAACATAGGCCCTACTCTCGCGAACTGCAAATGACTCCACAGGGACGCTCATGCGCCATCACGTTTCTGCCGCGCTCTCCAGTTCGTGGGTGCATCGCTGACAGTTGTGCATGTGGCGCACACAAGAGCGCTCCACCCGTCACGACTGGTCTCGCACAGCTGGGACAGTATTCGCACCTCCAACGCAAGGCATGTCGCACTCGAGTGCGTTATTAGAAATAGAGAAGCAGACGATCGTTTCCGAAGTTCCGAGTCTCATGTTCTTCACGGATTCTTTTATGCTGGTCATCCAACGAACAGCCCAGATGGAGAACTAAAACAACCCCGTGCACCAAACCGCCGTCAACACTGCAGCAGTCTTGTCCCGTCCCCATTCTGAGCTGCGACAGACGCTCTCGTTTCATCACATTTAACAGTCGGTACAGTCCCAGGAGCCACAATGGACTCCTCTGCCGCTTGGACCGCTCTGGAGATCCGTTGCTGTATCTAAACCTCTGCAGGAGTGGTGCCCGCCAATGTTTGGTCAGCAGGGCCTCCAGGCTGCTCCCGGGAAGCGCAGGGACCCGATGCCGACGATGCACTCCGTTGGCTTGACCTGCGCGTCAGATTTGGAGGATGTCATATCCTGGGGCTTCATTTGCCAATTCCACTGTGGGCGGTCCAGCTGCCCCTACCAAACGCTACTCTTCCTGCATACTGCACCGTGCAGGAAGTATAGACTAACACAGGAGGCTGCAAGACCAGTTGCGCCTGGAGTACTAATTATGCATGGACACCAAGTGGCGCAAGGACTCCCAAACGTGGCGTCATGATTTGTACCTTTGATGTGGCGCCATGATTTGTACGTATGATGTGTGCGTCACAAGGGCTCAAGGTCCACAAACCGCATTGCTGGCCCGACCGCAATGCTGTCTTTTCACACAGGCGATTGGTTACAATAATTGTACAGCGCTTTTGACACCTGCACATTTGCCGATCTTGCATATCAAAACACTCTTTATGGACCCTCAAAGTTACCCACAGTGACGTAGGTGCGACACGAATGTGACGTAAGTGTGACGTATATGCCAACTCACCACCCAGCAAATGTAGCCCACGCCAAAAGCTCCGTATTGACCGCACCCCTTTTGGCCTGTGTACACGTCTCCGCTCTTCCCATCCTGTGACATAGACGTCAACCAGACTTGTCAACTTCTCGACCACCCGGATTGTCAAAATGGCTTGATTTTGTGCATAATTATTTCACAATCGTGGACGTCGAATCATTCTTGTCCAATGTGCTGCAAAACCAGCAACTATCACTTTATGCAAAATGGCTTGAGACAACGTCACCGGCACAGCAGGTGGTTGGCTTTTGCTTCCAACTTTGCATCGAGATAGTTGCCGTGAAACAAGTACACACTTCATGATCCACGCTGCCAACATTTCCCTGCTGAGTCCGCTCATGCACGGACCTCGGCGTACTTACATTACTACACTCGCAGGGATCTCGATTATCTTGCTTCGGTTTCGGCTTCGATTTCGGGGCTTCTTCTGGGCAGTACCGCCAACGGGTGCCAGCATACCGCTCGGACTTGAATCCTTCTGTGCACTCGTCAGGTTTTTCCACGTAGCACAGTTCCGGTTGGCCTGCAAGAGGGGGCATTTAGCGTCAACAAACATCATGGACGCAGCGCTACTTTTCATCCCATTCCCAGCTTACCAGCATGAACATATGCCATCAGGCCTCCCAGCCCGTTAGTAAGGCCAGTCCGACCGTCTGTGCAAGTCTCAAAAGCGTGAGAAAGTGTGCTGTAGGAGAGTACGTCAGTGTGAGCCTGTTTCCTTGTTTTAAGGTTCAACCGCTTTGTTTTGGAAACTTCTGCAGGGTGAGTGAAGATGTATAAATTCGCAGAAAGCAATCCATTCGAAGGCTATATGTTAGGTGCTGTTGCACATGTGCAATAATGAATACCAGGAACATGTCATACTCATGGTAACGACGCCTTCAATATGAATCAAATAAACTACGTCCTCCCTTCCTCAAGCCAAATATAATGCAGGTTTCAACTTCGTGACCCGCTTGGTTCGTGATTCTCGACCCTCTCATATTTCTCACCCCCTTAGATCGGGGATGGCGAATCATTCTTGTCCAATATGCAGCAAAATCACAACTATCACTTTGGGCAATATGGCTTGAGATCACTAGTCAAGTAGTTCACCCCATAACCCCATCCGCCCATCCCCCCATCCCCTCATCCCCTTAGCCCCTTAGCCCCTCTGCAGATTTCTCCACAGCACGCATCGTCCGCCGCACACCTTTGACGTGCTTGTCACACCCCTTGAGCTTGGTGTCCACGGTGCCAGATATCCCTGTCTTCGAGCAAGCACACGGGTCCGCACACACCACTACCTTGGCACCGGGAAATTCTTCCGACGGGGCCCCGAACGGACACTTGTCAGGATCCTGCACGTAGCAGAACAGCCGTTCCCCTTTGATGTGGCGCTTGCAGCCCGGGCGCCCCGTATTCACCCTGCCACTGATGCCATCCTTCGAGCAGGCACACGGATTTCCAGTCTTTCGGCCCTTCACCAGACCACCGGCTCCAACCGGGCGGGCCGTGCCCAGCTCGTTTCCGGTTGCTCCAGCAAGCGGCGGAGTGAGAGCAGACGGGGATGCCCCGCCCACTGCGGTGGCATTCGAAGGTGGGGAAAGCGTTGGCTCCTGAAGCGCTGGCGTCGGCAGTGTCGGCTTTGGCAGTGACGGCTTTGGCAATGCTGGCGGTGGTGTGCTTGCGGGCACGGGGGAGGGAAGAGTCGGTTGCGGAAGGGACGCGGGCGGCTCCGGCAAGGTTGGGCTAGTCCCTGCAAAGACAGGTGTTGCAGTTCCTTTAGATGTTGATGGACACTGGACGTCGCCACCATTGCACAATCTGGGGTGGCAACGGATGATAGAAACATCCCATGGAAGCAACTGCGGGAGATGCCAGAGATTAAGCCATTGAAGTAGCCGTGGAAGATGACATGCAGAGGGTTGGTTCAGGGCCCGTACCGTCACCCTGATGGAGTCACAGCGTTGATGTGCACATTTGGATCCGCTCTCAGAATATTACTGCAGTCAGTGCCACTAAATTGGGGTAGGAGCTGGAAAGTGCAGTGCAAGTACTTCCATCATCCTCAACCATGCATCATTCCCACCGAGGGGAACGGATACAGTGGCATCAACAGAAGCCATTGTGTGCTGGCCAGCACACCTTCGTTTTCTTCTTCCACTACCTTGTCCACCAGGTGCACCACTCCATTCGCACCAACGACGTCCGACAGCTGGATGTGGACACCCTCTCCAATAGAGATGCTGCCATCTGCCTCCATTGAGATAGCCAAAGGCACTCCGTCCAGACTGGTTATCGTCGCCCCCTTGGTGCCGCTCTTTGCCAGGAGCGCCTCCATTGAGAGATCATCTGCAATTATGTGTTTCTTGGCAAGAGCCTGCACCCTGGATTCCTTGTCTCCAATGGCTGCAGTGTCAATTGCAGCCTTGCTTGGAACAAGTACTGTGCACACAAAGAATAGCCTCAGGCTGCTGTTCGCCAGTGGGTCAGTGTCCCTGCATTGTGAATCTGCATTAAACAGTTAACCCTTCGATTTGCATTATTTTTTATGCTTCAATCAACATGCTTTCGGCATGTTGGGTGGTACATTGGGAAGAGAGAAAAATAATTCTGTTCATGTGGCTCAGTGAGCAGCCTGCCAGGCAGTGTTTTTGAGTACAATTTGCCACTCAAAAGCGAGCTGTGGTCCTTTCTTGCATGCAAGATTGGCTGTCATCTATGCACCATTGCTGTCCTGACATGGCAAAAAGCCACGTCCTTTACCTTTGTTTTAACTGGGCCCAAATGCCAGGATAATGATAAGTCAGCGATTGAGCACTGGGGATCCGAAGGTACTGCACACACTCGCATCTACACATCGACAACAGAGACGGCTGGAATGTTCAGCCTCTGGCTTTCATCAAAAGAAAACGATGAAGATGAAGACAAAGAACGATGAAGAACGATGAAGACAACGATGTCGAGAAAACGGCATGATGCCGCACATGCAAGCCTGTAGGTGACGCCAGGCATGTTCTTGCTCGTCTAACAGATGTTTGCGAAGACGTCACTGGCTTTGGAGTTCCCTGTGCTGTGACCTTAGCAGTCGCTGCAGTATGGAAGCAAGATTCCCAGATTTCTTAAGGAGCAGTTCACTGACGCCTCGCATTAGAATTTAGTTAAGTGGCTTGACAGAACAGAAGTCGCACAGAAGTCGCACGATTGGCCTACGAGTTTTCTCAGAACTCGCAAAGTGGCAAACTGGCAAATCACGAATTCACAAAAGAAGCGACTCCCTGGGCCCATTTAAGCGAATTCATGTCACTTGTCAGCGCGACAACCACTCCACTGCCATTGCTGTTCAGATAGTGGCAACCAAAGTGCATAAAATGGGTGCTATAGTAGTACGTTATAGCAACACGTGTCACGCAATCTTCCCAGAATTCTGCTAAAATTTCGCAGAATTCCAATCCGTTAGATATATGGCACAGAAGACTTCATGATGTCTGGAAAACGTCTCCATCAGCCGGAAGAACTGACTTTGGTCTCGTCGTCTTGGAGCAAGAGTTTCCTGTTACCGCAGCACGACCTTGAAATTCCTTCCAACATACACATCTTGCACATGTACACGTTTGCCCTTTGAGGAGTCAAACGGGCTGCAGAATTTTTACTTTGCGCTTGCGCTTGAACGAACAACTTCCACCTCATCTACAGCACCCATTCAAAGGTACGCAACATTGGGCGTCTTCTGCCTATACAAAAATCGAGGTGAAACTATCGGGGTGCCCGTGTCATGCAGAGTTTCGCCACCAACCAACCTGTGAAGGGTCCGTCACCCATGAGCATGTCAGGCAAATCGCCGTGATTGAACAGGCTCTCCCAGGCAGGCTCGAAAGCGGTGACCTCATCCGACATCAACTTTCCAACGCTTGGCAGGTCGCCAGCTTCCTCAATGGTGCAGTTGCGCCAACTCACGTCTTTGAATCCACCTGATTCGGCAAGCTCAAATGCCCCAGTAGCAGCGCACCCTTGCGCGTCCTGAACACACCAGCTACGCATGTGCTTACAAAGATAGAAAATTGCTCCTTGTCTGCTGCTGACACTGTGCCTGGGGATCTATGAATGGCGGCATGTTTGAATCCTATACACAGGATGCGAGATTCTCAGTCATATTTTGACCTTGTTATTGTGTGCATTACTCATCCTTGCAATATGCTCCCCAGGCGCGACGAACAGCCGAAGGTGTTACTACGAAGCAAATACCAAAGATGTACCCACAACATAGCATGAGTCAGACTGTGTTGGCTTCAATTGCCACCGTCTCCTTTGTCACCCAAAAATATTCGCCAAGGCGGCAAGATAGCTATTTCACCAAGGCTCATTGCTTCCACAAATTCTCCAACAAATTAGGGTACTAGGTTCTGTGTCATCACGAAATCGGTTGCATTGCTTGCGCAGTATTACCAGTCTCCTATATATATTGAATCTATATTGAATATATACTGAATAACGCTATTGAATAATTGAATCCATATTGAGTCTGCTATCTCACGTGAAACAGTCAAAACCTTTCAATGCAATGGGTCGAGCTCCTTGAAGTCGTGAACAATGGCAGTCAGAGTCATCACAGGCGCTTCCATCAGCTGTGAGCCCAATGCACTTTTGAAAGGCAGAGCATCAATTACAAATATTCATATATTGAATGGCAGATGCGACCACGAAGTGTAATATCAATTCCAAAGAGAGAGGTACGAGGCTTACTTCAACATAGCAGAAGAGTAGATTGTTTTCTGCCTCAAGCAGGTGCTGTGCACACCCCGGCCTCTTTGTGTTCTGCCCATCAATCACACCATCCTCTGAGCACTTGCAGGGATCTGCACCGCTGTTTCCGCTGCCTCCTGAGTTGGCTGACGATGGAGGTGGTGTAGAATTCCTGGCTGGTGGCCTTTTGAGAGGGGCAGCCGCATTGCCAGGTGAGGGGCTTGCCGGCGTTGGGGCTTGTTCCTTTTCAGCTGCCGAGCTTTGGCCGGTTGCAAGAGGAGATAGTGGCTTCCCAACAACTGAGCAGAAACCACAATACCACTGTTGACGGATGCAAATTAACAGTTATTCAATCTCTTGGGATACACATATGGTGGGGGGCATTTCCCACGGCTCAAATTATACCCAACAAATGTGGGCAATCTTCGTGCTGTTCGCAATCAGAGAAGCCGCTTACAGTATGGTTGATTCTCCATTTCAGCTGGACCATACCTGGCTTAGTTTCGAAACGTTCCCAGTTAATGATGTTTCTGACAACGAGCAGCACACACACCTGAAATATTCCAAAAAAGGCAGGAAACCGCAACACAGTGCTGCTGTGGTGCCGTTACGAGACTCTACTGAACACTCACCATGTATCCATCCATTGCAAGCCTTGATATCCCTTTGTACAATTGGAATGCCGTTAACTCGTAGCTCCCCAGATTCTTCAGTGATTTCCAGAGTCTCTCCCTGTTCGCAGATGAACATATTACAAACGTGCAAGGAATCCCAATTGATCAGGCACCACCCTCCAAAACATGTGCCACAAAGGAATAGGACAGCAGAAACACCAATGTTTGACAACTTGCCAAACGCAAGGTTTGCCAGGGAGTGACATAGCAAGTTTGGTCAAGCACAATGAGCACAGCTGGCTGCTGTCTCCACAAAGCTCTCTCACATTCTCTGCTGTGAATGTCTGCCCAGGAGTGAGCTTCTTTGTAGGGTAGTTTCCCAACAAAATGTGTCTCCTAAGTGTGGTGTCCACATCCTCCACAACAGTTTCCCCATCAACTTCAACTTCGACTTGAATTTCTGCCAGCCACAATAGCCCATGAAAGAAAATCAGAACTAGAGCCGAATGAGAAAATTTCTGATGGCAAGAACAATCTGAACTCAGATTTCCAAGTTCCATTCGATTTTCATCACATGACTGCAACTTGGTCTCCATGCCATGCATTCAGGTTTTCCTTCTGTCCGCATGGCACACAGGATAACATCAAGCACACAGCTAGAACATTCAATTTATTGACTAAGGCATTTTTCCTGGGTCCCCCCAGTACCCATGCACTGAAGAATCAATATGCGTCTTTATTGGTAGGCAGGTCATCAGGCAATAGCTGATGGTGATGATCACAATACTCGTATACTCAACATTCTTGGATGAAGCTGGAAAGAAAACAATTGCCTTCGAATTCCGCAAGTACTGCTGTTGGATTATTGCTTGGAATCACACAGACTCTATCCTGTTGGAGTGAATTATATTGTTTCTGGGCACATGCAGTGCATTGATTGTACTCCCAAGCTTATAAGCAAGAGAAGTGCCCGAAGGGGGCAGACATAGGGCCCTGTGCATATCAGAAGCCATATTTAGCCTCCACATATCCAACACAAGCAAGTGGAGTTTCTGGAAATATGTACATGCCTCCAGTTGGCATTCAAGACGCCAGGCCTGATACATACCAGCAACATGGACAGGCGCATGCATGAAATATGTATGTGGATCTGCGCATGCCACACATGCTAAGCTCTGCATCTACGCAACAAAAACATACCTGTGCCAATTGGGGTGAACATAGTGATTGGCCCATCTCCATTAAGTAGCTTGGCGACTTCCTTCTGGGCGCTGACGCTGTCAAGCAGCTTCCCAAAGGCCTGCTCGAAACCCTCCAGGACCTACAGAACCAAAGCGGTGTCAAAGGGTCCTGCATACCATTCCTTCATTGGTAGCTCTTCACTGGATGTCACTAGGAAAAAAAGGGCCAAATAACACTTTCGCGAACACACATAAAACACATTTAATCAAAGTTCTACACGCTCGGAACACAAGAATAACACAAACCCGTAAACTTTGTACACGTTTGAACACGTGTTATTTGGCCCTTTTTTTCGTAGTGTGTGGAAAGGTTCACAACACACATAGTCGCATCCCGCAATTTCCGTTGGTGAACGTTGCTCATTTAGGCCGTGGCATTTCACTAATGGGAGCATCACAATTGGAATCTAGGAGATTCCAGCCGTTGCTGGGAATGTACCCGCCAACATGGAGCCCGGTGAGGCCCAGGAGCATCAGCATGGTTCTTCGAATAAGCAATTAAGCAATCAATCAATGGCAGAAGTTCAACTACTTCATATCGTTCAATGCTTCAACAAAGGGCATATTCCTTATACGTATTTTTTCAAGCTGCGCTTGTGCACCAACCTTGAATATGTGATCTCCTTTTTTGCAGGCACCCTTGTTTTGAAGCTTTCGAGCTGATGCAAAGGATCTCTCGGCTGCGCGACCATACGCCGCAGCTTTTTCACCTGCAGCTGCAATCATATTTAATTCATAATCGCGACCTAGAATCAGAGCAGTGCCACACAAGGATTTTTACTTTTACATCCAAGATCCATCAGCGAAATGCGTATTCAAGTGCCACAACACACTATCTGCACAAGCTAGAAATGTGTCACAAGCACCCAAAACCAGTGGACCACAAGCAAGCAGCTCGTTCAGGTGCAAATAATATTATTGGGTACTTTACTGACCACAATAGAAGGCCATTCCAATCATCCAGAATTCAGCATTGTGGGGACATGTATGGGGCTTGTTTGCAAACAGCACGTGATCCCTAGCTGTCCCGTTCTTTGAAACAAGTGAAATTCACTTGCGCTTGCCATCGCGCTATTGCAGCAAAACCATTCCCAATGAGCATCCGATGTTCGACATATGATTGCCACACTGGGTTGTGCCTTGCCACAGGAACCACTTTCTGGTCGGCTTTCAACATCGGCGTATGCGCACAATGGACATCGCCTGCAGGGCCGCTTGTGAGCTAGCAGCCGGGCACTTACCTGCGCCATGATAAGGCAAGCCGCCAATGGGACCGCAATCCGCTCTCCCGTAGGCAGCATAAATATTGAGCCCACAACCCTCAGGGGCGGCACGGGCAGCGGCCGCCAGTGCCGGTGCGAATCGATGCAAGTCGAAATCCTTCAACAGGGATTCTCGAACGGCATTGTTGCACAAGCACCTTATCGAGGCACACAACGGCTCAGCAGGCAGCCAAGCTAACAATGGGATGAGAGCTTTCGAACAATTTTGCCTGGCTCAAGCACCCTCCAGGCTGGGTGCAGGTGCGGTGGGTAACGTGCAGTTGGAGCGGATGTCAACAATCATGCCATCGATCGCCCATGCCAATGCCGACATGGGATTCCAGCCATGGGCCACAAGCATCCGCCCCATGTTAACGTGTGCGCCAACTCATGCACGCATGTCCAGCGCGCACCGCACTCACGCGCGCCTTGGTGCCTTGATGACTTGCGCGAGTCTGGCGCTGCGCCACCGCCGACCAGAGGGCTTTGGTGTCTCACCCGGAATCGTTGAAGCGCGCCAGCGCCTGGCAGCAGTCCGGCCCGAAATCCACCCCCCCTCCTCCGGCCGCCCCGTTGTGCCCGCCGCCCTCAGACTCGCCCAGCCGCTCCAACAGCGGGCAAGCCTCCGCCAGGCGCGACGCCAGCAGTTTGCAGCGGTGCGTCGTGGCGCCGACCGCCGCGGCGCACAGAAACAGGGCCGCCAGGCAGCCCGCCTGATTCACGGCCAACCTCATGGGCCCCTTTCTGAGCTTGGCACCTGGGCCTTTGCCACCTCGGTTCTGTGACCTCAACGCTTAATTTCTTTGTGGCCCTCCTTCGAACCAGCCGCCCACCCCGCGGCTGGCGGCCTCGGTGCCTCTGTTCCCCTTTCGGGTTGAGGATGGGTTGGGAATGGGAGGGCAGGTCTGGGGGTCATGCGATTAGACGGCTGACGGGACGATCTGCAAGACGTTGCCCGTGAGCGGATTGAGCGCGGTCCTGCATGGCGCACAAAACGTGCCCGACGGGAAGCTGCCTGGATGAACCCGGATGCGAAGTTTGACCCACAGTCATCGGCGGGCGGGCGGGCGCTGTGTGAAGTGCAGTGTGAAGTGCAGTGCAAAGTGTGCACCAGCAAAAGAATGCCCAGCGGCCTCAGGTTTAGGTGCACCTAAAATGTGCAGCGAATTATAGGAAAAGCAAATGCACATGTTTGCAGCGGCACTCCGGGGACGTCATCCAAGCAAGACAGATTCAGCGCTCAACGTCCTCAAAGTTGTTGCGGCTGCGCCGTAACACGCGCCCAGGAAGGCGCGAGGATCGTGACTTGTTCAGGTCATTCTGGACTCTTGGTGCCCTCTGAATCCTTCGGCACTGGTCTCCGTGGTGTGCGTGAGGCACCCCCCAATGGCAGTGACACCAGAGGCCCGACCTCCTGCCACGTCGTCCAGTTCCCGCGTCGCGGAGGGCTGCGACATCGCAGCTCGGTGGCCCATGGCGTCGGTGGGGCGACCGGGAGCCCTGCCGACACCGCCGGCGGCCCCGACGGTCAGCCCACCCTCCCTTGCAACAAATCCCGCCGACGCTGCTGACATGCCACCGTTATTCTATCCCCACCTACCCCCGGCGACGTCGCAGGAGATTGGGCCTGTTTGGGCAGTGATCAAGGGTTGGTGTGGAGACGGCCACCTTCGCACCGACCCGGCTGTGGCTACGCCAGTACTGGGCACAGACGTCAAATCGGTCGATCGAGCAGCCAGAATGCGACGTGGGAACCACGTGGATCTGCCACACCGCATGCATATTCGAATATGCATATGCATCTATACAATTCCGCAAGTCCATGAATTCACGCACGTGCAGAATTGTTTCTTGGGATTCAGTCCAGGGTCTGACATCAGCGGATTCTCGGAGGACGCGTATGACGCAGACTTGATGCTCGAGCGTCCATGGCGGATTTGGGGCTGCACCCAACTTGGGCGTTACAGGCACATTCGAGCTGCCATCGGGTGGCAGGGAACGAAGCGAAAGCCTTGCGGTCCTCAAGCTTGCCGAACTGTCTGTCGCACGGGGAGGCAAGGAGGTGTCTCGGCGCTTAGCTGCGGATACGAGACCGGATCGGAATGATCATGGCATGAAAACTATAATCCTAGTGCTTGTGGCAAAAGCTGAAGAAGGTTTCTCTTAAATCCACTGGGTGCGGTGATTTCGCACAATGTCCGGCTCGTGGCGTTGCAAAGGCACCCGGCCCTGCATGAGGCTGTTACACAGCACCATATCGTGCCGAACCAGGCGATTGGCTCCTCTCAAGAATTTGAGAAAGCTGGTTCTGTGGAGGAGGTGCCCTAAGAATGAGACAAAAAATGCCCCTCGCTCGACTGTGGTGCTGGGAATTGATCGAAGTGAGCAAAGACTTAAGTCCTGTCTGTGTGCGTGGGTGCGAAATATGCTGCCTGAGAACTGGTGGTAGACATACGATAACCCTGCCAGAACTCGATCGACTGACAAGGGGGAAATGTTGCCGGGTGCGATGGCTGCAGCCGAGAACGTCTTGAACATGCACGTGCACCTCTCGTGCGAATGATAGATCTCATTTTTGGCTTATTGTCAAAATGAGCAAGGTTTCCGTTTAGTTCTCAATTCTCAGTACTCACTTCTTGATTTGAATGTGAAGTGGACAAAACAATACGGTGGCCTGCGTCTGCAGGATTCAACGTGCCTTGGTCGCAGGGGATGGCAGCCAATCCGACGGTCCCGTTGTGCAGTGAAGCTTGTTTGCTGAGTTTTTGTTTTAGCAGCAGCGCATCCGCATCTGTTGGGTCGGGTGTGTTCCGCACCAAATTTGTGCAAATTTGCCAATATACATTGGTCTGATACTGAAATTTATTTCAGTTCATCGTCATTCGTTAGAATGTGCGTTCGCGATGATTGCCGCGCCTGTTGCACATTAGTAGTTATAGCGATGATTCGGTGTAGGCTGCACCGCATTCTGCGCTTGACAGTATCCATTACTTGAGCCTTGCCCTGCAATTGAATAAAGCTGCGATGGTGTGAACTTCATAGTATGACGCATTGCAATTCTGCAATTTTGCCGCACAAGGAATTGGGCGACCCTGTTTGGACAAAATGCCGAGGTGTAAGCCCTCTAGATAGCGACCTCCAGAACTGCATATGCCGAGATATAAATGCAATACGGTACAACGGAATTGCGAGTTTTGATTTGCGAAACGGAACCTTCCAAACCCGCATTCATCGGATAGGTGAAACGCACTGCACGGCATCTCCAAGCCGACGAAGGTCAATTTTCCACAACACGACATTTCCCAACACCTTTCATGTGTGCACGCACATGAACAATTTAGACATTTCAAGATTTCCGAAAATCGATGGAAGCAGGGCAGTCGTGTGCCAGAAAGGGTGCCCCGGTCTGCGACCGATAAACAAGCCAACCTGTGCACTCCAAAGGCCTGGAAGTCAAATCCTTCCACTGCCGCCCACAGCTGCTGCATCCCTAACAAGCAGCCTTGGTAGGCCAGAAACCGGCTCTCAGTCACTCATTGGCACACTGACCCTCCAGCTGAGCATCTTCTGGAGTTTTGGTTCTCAAGTCGTCCGCCAGCTTCGCAATGTCGTCCCTCATGGCCAGCTTTTTGAGCCACGCGGATGGAATGTTGCTCTCCCCGTAGTAGGCACCCGCAATTTGGCCGCAAACTGCCGCCGTGGTGTCAGCATCGTCTCCCAAGTTGGCGGCCTCCAGGATGGCTTCCCTGAAGCTGCTTGTGCTCCAGAAGCACCAGAGAGCAGCTTCAAGGCACTCAACGACGTACCCTGTGCCCTTTATATCTGACGCGGGTTTGTTTTTGTATGAACCGTTGGAAATGGACTGCAACTTCGAAGACACCGGGGTCACCGCCGTGGACAGCATTTCTTCCTTGGTCTTTCCCGACAGCGCGCTGACCAGCATGTCGGCGTACATTCTGTGGATGTGAGCAATGAGAAATTCAGAAGGGCATCCCCGCGACATGCGGCAAACTTACTTGTTTCACTCGCAGAACATGTGGCTGGCGTTCGAAGGACATGGGCCTGGGCGAAAAGGCCTGAAAAGGCCTTCCCAGACGACCCCGCCGAAGCCGATCATCCGTTGCAACAAGCGCAGCATGGGGACTGTTTCTTCGAGCATTACTCTCACTGATGGGCCCCCGGTTCCAACGCAGTGTCGAAAAACATCTTTGACAGCCCAGACCAAGGTCCTGCCCTCGTCACGCGGAGGACGCAGGGGGCGCAATGTTGGCTGAGCCCACAATGACTGGACTTTTTCCACGTAGCGCCCGTGTGGCTCCCCGGGACGGAGAAGACGACTTCCCGGCCGCTGGGGGCGCCCCCCACCTGCAGGCGTCCACGCACTCCTTCGCGCCGTGGGTCGTCCTGGAGCTCTCCCCGGCGTAGTGCACCGCCGCCTGCCGCTCCGGGTGGTAAAACATCGGCACCGGCGCCAGGCGCATGAGCGACCCGTTGCCCGCCGTCCTCGGCCCCGTGGGCCCCGCAAACACCGTCCCGTCGATCATGTACTTTGCCAGGGATCCCCGCGTCGTGCCGCCGATGTCGAAGCACGATCCCGTGGAACTGAGGTAACCCTCGGTGAGCCAGCGCACGTACCGAGCCATCTGGTCCGCGGGATCGAATTTGCATCGGGCGGTCAGGCTGGTGGCCAGGCAAAGCGCCATCGACGTGTCGTCGGTCCACTGGCCTGCGGACAGCTCGAAGGGTCCCCCGCCGTTCATGTCGGTGATGGGCGCGAAGGTGCCGCGCGGCCTGAACTCCAGCGTGGTGCCCACGGCGTCGCCCGTGGCCAGGCCGAGCAGGCAGCCGCGGAAGCGGTCTGCGGGACCGGAGGCGCGGGCCTCAGTCACATCTTGGGCCTGGGAAGATTGCATGGCGGAGGCGCGCGCTTGGTGGAAGGGGATCGCAGCGGCGGGGCGGTGGCGTAGGGGCGGGCGCTGCGCCCCAGGGATGCGCCTTGCGTGCAAGAGAATGCGCACGCGGGTGAGCAAGGGTGGGTTCATGGGGGTGAGTGGTAGCTTGGGCGGGTCTTGGCACGTAACCGTCGACACTGCACCAGCTTCCGGATGGTGGCCGTGCAGTGCTGATGTGGCAGCCAAGAGGCGCTGACGGGCAATTCTGTCCATTGTGATCGGCTGCCATGGTTCACGAAAACGGTGTTCGAGTTCCCGCAAGCACATTTGACAGGTGGGAAACGCCGAGCGCTGAAGGGGTCGTGATTTTCAGAGCGAATGAAGAAAGTTTAGGGAAGCATTAGAACTTGTGAGAAATTTGGAGAATCAGATCGAGCCTGGGCACTTTGGTTCCACATCGCATGCGACGGCTGGCTCCCAGAAACAGTTGGCTCGAGTTTTTCGAGCCTGTGTCAAGTGACATTACCTTCAATTGGACGAGTGGACCAAGTTCCCAAAGGCTTTAGGGAAGACACTGTTTTCGATAGTGGTACAGAATATCAAATTGGTGTCTTCCCTTGGGCAGACTAATGTTTGGCACGATGTCCATGAGTACATCGTGCTCTTCTCCAAGGGCAAAAGAAAGCCGCAATGGCTTGCACCATAATTCTCTGCCAAACCATCCATGCTGTGGGACCCTTGCTTGCTTCGTCAACACCCCAAATCTTCCATGATTAGCTGCAGCTCCGCCAGCAAGGCTCCGTCCATTATCACAGCCTGCGCTCGCTCTTGGACGCGCCCCCCCCTCACCAGCACCCCATTCTCATCCCGGATCTCCGCTGCAGTCAGGATCTCCCCGCCGACATGCATAGCCCGAATTTCCCGGAAATTCGAATCGCCCTTGAACACCCACATGGGCGCGCCAGAGTGCCCATTTGTGGTGTTGCAGGAATGGTCCACAAAGGCGCGCTCCCCAAGGGCGAATTCGACGTGGCGGCAGTAGTCGTACCACATCTCGCTTTCATTCCTGTCATTTGGGTACCCGGCTATGTTTAAATTTGCCATGGGCTCGAGGCCGTCGGTTCCGAGCGACATGTACCTGGGCAACAGGTCCGCAAGAAATCACAACATGAAATGAGTGTGAAAATACAATAATTGTAGTGCACTGCATGTTCATGAGCAAACGGAACAAGATAGAGCCACCAGGACATGCGAACGTGAGGTGGACCCTTCGTGTTTGCTGCTGTGAGTTGTGCATTTTGACAATTTCGGAGACACATGCACATGCTGCAGTTCGAAGCAGAGAATGGCCTGGCCAGGCCCCCATGGGGTGACGCCAGAGACCTATTTGATGTATTTGCAATACATCAGAGGATCTTGGTATGATCTGCAAAAGGTCATCTGGCGCAGTCCTCGTTTTGTGGCAA
Source organism: Ostreobium quekettii (assembly GCA_905146915.1). NCBI lineage: Eukaryota > Viridiplantae > Chlorophyta > Ulvophyceae > Bryopsidales > Ostreobiaceae > Ostreobium > Ostreobium quekettii. The sequence continues at coordinate 30,622 of CAJHUC010000951.1, read as the reverse complement.
CGCAGGGATTTAGTGGCTTTATAAGGCGATTGAATATGTGTAAGTCTCCATGTAAATCCAATAATGTTTAGCGACAGAACTCGATTTACGTGGACATGAACCTGCACGCAATTCGACTTTTGTCGCCCATTAATACTATTGTCATCACAGCCAGCAGCATTCAAAATATTTCGTCAACTGTAGGTTGTTTCGCTTTTCTCAAGGGACGAGTGTTTCCCAAGGATAGAGCTTATCAATACAGGCCATGACCCCAGGATAATTGAGAGCGAAATCCCAATGACGCATCCACGCCTCATTGGGATTTCGCCCCCAACTGTTAGATGATCATGAGCAGACCCCGCACCTCCCCAGCATTCTTGAACGCGCACACACGATTAACGTGGACAGATCATCGACGTCCAACGGACGCTGTTGCCAAAAAACGCTCCTTAGCATATGAGGAGTTCATAGATTACTGGGCCTTGTTTGTGTTATACATTAGATATTAACGACCTGATCATGGACGCTGCTTTGCTTGGGCAACATAGGAAGCTTGCAGCCACCTCGTTGCCTTGTTTTGTTGTGTAAGAACAATGATGATGGCGACGCCAAAGCCCCGCGACCTTCCAGAGCCCGTGCAAAGCCCGCCAAGCCAACATTTCAATCGACTTCAGTCGCTCACCCCAGCGCTTCTCCCGCGGGCTCCGCCAGCCTCACGATGGCCACGTCGAAACGCGCGTCCCCCGCCGTGAGCCACCGGTTGGGCACCCGCCATCCGCGCGCGCCGAAGCTACCGTGCGGGGCCCACGCCTCCCTGCCGTTCCTCCCCGGCGCGAACCGCAGGCCGCCTTTCGCGGCCCCCTCCGCGGGGTCGTACACGCAGTGCCCGGCGGTCATGTAGCAGCGGCGGCCCACCAGGGCGCCGGTGCAGCCCCCGCCCGTCTGCCCCACCGTGCTGAAGGGGTACCTGGTGTCCAGCACCCTGGCCTCCTCCGACGCCGGGATTTCGGGGTCCCCCACGCTCTCCCCTGCCTCCTGGGCGAGGAGCCTTGCGCCCAGCCCATTTGGCGCGGCGTCGCCTGGACCAGCGGCTTGTGTTTGCTGCACCTTTGGGCCGCGGTCGTCGGCAGGGCTGGCTCTGGCCGGGGCCAGGCTTGACCTTGAGGAGAGTCTGGCGCCTTCTTGCCAACTCTCCCCCTCACCCGCACTGTCCACCGCAGGGGCGCCGTGCGTCGCCGGTCGCCCGGAAGGGAGTGGAAATGGGTTGCCTGCGTCGGCCGGTGCCTGCAGACCAGCCCTTGGTTTGCGGCACCTCACGGCGCAGAGGCTGGCTGCGATGACCAGGACTTGAGCGACGACTCGGGCGGTGGGATGGGCGGAGCGCATGTGAATGCAGCGCATGGGCACAGGCGGTGCGGCGAACTGGCATGGAGCCTGCGAAGGGCGTGGACAAGGGGCGGGATGCTGCTGGGCCTGCGTTCTAATGACGATGCGATGAAGGATTGGCAAGCTGCGGTGGCTCTTGGCTGGGAAATCAGGAAGGAGGTGAGGAACGCCACATTGAACTCAGTGCATGGGAGCCAGATCCAAGTCCTGTGAGGTGCACTTGTCCACCGCTATCTAGGTGAGTAGGAAAACCATCCTACGCGTGCATCGCCAAGCGGGGCGGGTCAGGTCTGGTACGGAGGCAATCCCATGTTGCTCAAGAAAGCCTCTTGGACTGCTGATTCCAAAAGTCGACGACAGAATGTGAAACGCCGCTTCGATCACACATGAGCGACTCCAATTGCATTGGAAAATCGCTGTGATGACCTGAATTAGATCAGCGGTGGTTTTCTCCAACAACGGGCACATACTGTTGTGGCGATGAAAGATCTGACACAAGCAGACTCTAACCTCTGCCCAGGGAAGCTGTACTCGCGCGTAGATCAACGATCGTTGTAATTACCTTCCCAAGTCACACCATATGGTGTGCATGATGTCATGCATGATGCAATCATTCCAGTGCTGCACACTCATTTTCAAACAACTATATCGGATATCTCCTGCTGCAACTACAATTGGCTGCACCATTGAAACTGCTCTGTTGAATCCCTTAATTTGCTTTCCGAAAATGCAATCAGCAAAAAGCCGAGGCTCTAGGTAACCTAACTCAGGCCTGACTTGGAGGAGGTGGCATGCTGCAAATGTATCGATTGCACTTGTTATGCAGTGACAAAACACTGCCCGTGCACCTTATAGGCGATGATGGGCGTGAAAACCAAGCAGATTGTTTGGTCGGAAACGATTGTTCATGTTCCCTGGCGGTAGCATGGATCGGGCAAACTGAAGTTGACATCGATCTGGCGACGTCACCAAGCAATAATGCCTATCATATAGCTCCACGTACTTGCATATATGCAAGTAGAACGTACTATATAGTACGTTCTGCAACATTCTTCAAGGAAGCGTTCTATGATGTTGCACAGTAAATGGTATTCGAACGTCAGTGCATCGAGTGTTGCCTCAATCAGCACTACTATCAGAGAGCTGACAGCCAGCTGCGGCATTTCCTATTGCCCATTCAACGGTTTTACACGTTGTTTGAGCGAAACCATTGCCAAATGACAAATTTGGTGCTAGCATAAAGCTAATCGGATAATCGGATCCATCCACAAGGTGATGAAGGGCAGGAAAGGACGCGTTGATGTGCCTGTGAAGTGTCAAGATAGTCCGAAACTTGCACCCGTCCAGGGAAGAACGGGCGGTTCGCAAGGCCTGGCACAAGTCCTTGAGCCAGCAGGGTGGCCCCAGCAGCTGTGCTGGTCACTGCCTGCATTGGTTGTAGGCGGATATGTCTTTCATAATGTCCCACCTGCAAGCACATGCCGAAATCCCCTTTGAAACCGTAGCAGTGAGCCACCCTGTGGTCTTCTTTTTTGCACAACAGGCTGCACTGCTACCAACGCTGGCGCAAGGGTTTGTCTAATACTTCCTCTGTCCGCGATTAAATGAAACAATTTACTTGGGAGCCCATTGTTGTATCACACCCTTACCAATTTTCCTTGAATATTTGGCCAGAGCAGTGCCTATAAAATTATTATATCCTGTCAATTTTTGTCTAGAACGGATAAGTACAGGTCATATCGCAGTACTTTGAACCCGCACGAACGGCCCCTTGACCAGGTCGCTTGGCGACTATCGGCGCGCGGCGCAGAGTGGATATTTGCGGCTGCCGTTGTGGCGGCAGGTCGTAGGCCTTCCTGTCGAAGCACAGAGGCCGTGGAACCGAGATCCTTACTGCTCGATCGTCGATCGCGACCGTGGTTTTGATGGCCGTTTGAACATTTTCATTTCGGGTCGGAAACACGGAAATCGGGAACTTCACGATCGGGGCGTTTTCACAAGGAGCCGCCGATCTGGGCAGGATGGGTGCAAGTGTTCACGCCACCACAGAAAGCTTAGAAGAATATGATTGTCAACTCGCTTCACAACAACGAAAAGATCGCTGTACCCAGGCATCCGCCACAAGGAGTGTTTCGTTTGTGGTTCATGCCACTTTGAGAGATGCTACTGCAACAGATGTTTTACGTCGCCCTTGCGGAAAGCAAAATCATCACCATATACTACTTGGGATCTCCGATGGAGCATCCACACCCTCCATCGGTCGTGTTTGAGGGGATTGATGTCGTCTTGTGAGGGGGCGTTCCGTGCGCCAACCCGGCCATTGATTCGAGATCCGCAACGAAAGGGGAGCTTTTGTGCACGCAGCTGCTCCAAGGCTAGCCTTCAGACGCCAAAAGACCTGCTGGCCACGGCAGATCCCAGATATGTCGTGGCATCGCCGTGGACGATGACGGGGATTTCCGCCAATCACCAATGACGAGATGCGCAACCATCCGCAATTTCCGCTGGTTGTCCATAGCGATGAGTGCCGATCGTTGCGTTGGAGCCTGAGCGAGGCTGGCCGTTTTGCCGTTCCAGTGCCCTGAAGTCCACCAAAAGGGGCCGCACGTGTGTGTTGGGCCATCCCGGGCCCTGCGAACCTATCTTTTGGTGGGCGGGGGGATGCCCCGGAGAGTCCAAATTCTGGAATGAAGTGGCACAGGTTCAATGCATTGCCGAATGCGCTCTGCTCAACCGCTCCTTCTGATTTCTTGGCAGCAGCTAATAGGTGTATAGTAGGTGCGGTGGGTGCATTTTCAAGAAAAACAATCAAGTAATTGATACGAATGCAGCCTCCCAACGAATTGTTTCATTTAATTCCGGACAGAGCAAGTACTTCCTCTGTCCGGAATTAAATGAACGCGTTTCATTGAGTGGCTACAATCATGTCAAGCCTTGTCTTTTTTTTGTTGAAAATTAGACTGCAGCACCAGCTTCGAGTTCTGTACATGATGTCAAATTTTTGTGGAGAACGCATTAATATAACAAATTGGGCACGGCCTCAAAGACGCCCAATTCCCAGACCATAATTTGACCCATCGCATTGGAGCATTGGCCTGGCCGGGAGTGGCGTTCTGTGTCTAAGAACACCCCACTCTCGAGTGCAGACTTTCTCTTGGAGTCCGCGGCACCGTGGAGGTAGAGTTGACCACGTGCAGCTCAAGCTCCAGCACAACGATCGACACCCATCGCTGTGGAGCGCCGGCAGAAACCACCCCGGTATCTGTTTGTCACCATCGCCGCTTTCTGGATTTCGACCCATCTTGTGCAACGACACACTGGCGTGCATGGGATCCATCCTTGCTAATACGTTCTCAGGTATCCTGAGACCCGCCTTGCTGTCGCTGTGTGCACCAAAGACTATCTATTCCGTCGCGGCTTACAGCAATGGCATGGCCGGAGCAAAGCCATGCCTCTCAAAAGCAATGGATTCCCGCCAATCTTTGGGCAGTGAAACCTTACGATGTGCAGATGGAGGTCCCTAGTGTCTGTCCAGACAGCCTTTCAGCATCCTGCATGGCTGGCATCTGAAGTTTTGGACGGTGGCGTCTTTCAAAGCGTCGTGAACAGCCCTGACAGGCCTTCGTGGAGGAAGCACCCGCCACTTCCATTTCTGGCGATCTTTCTGCTCGTGTGCTGAAGGCTGACAACCCAAACCTTCCAAACTTCTTGCAGTGGTTTTCCCAGCCTCACTCACCCCGTGAGTGCTGGCAGAGTCTTCTAAAAGGAGTCTTGATCGTGAACTTGGCCGATTTTTCGGATTTCCGATCTCCAGATGCGCATCTGGCTGGACGGGGAAATCCACGGTAGAGATCGCCGATCGGGTGGTTTTAAACCTGGTTGCACCATCTCGCCTCGTCTTAGGGACGGCTCTGACCTGCTGTTTCAACTGTGGTAGCAGCTATCCATTTCTTGTTGCGCAACGTCAAGTGCAAATCCACCCTCTCCGGGGGTCGGTTTTGGGGGTCGCCAGCCCCCACCTTGAGATTCTCCAACCGTTCCGTCCCAATGTTGCGGATTCAGAGTACTGCCATTTGCGTAGTACTTAATGGTTTGTCTTCAAATTTTGGCCAAAGCATTGCATGTAAGTTTACTAGAAGCTCACAAATTTTGGTGAAGAACAGATAAGTGCGTGATATAAATTTGGCCTGTCAAACAAACGCGTTCATTTAATTCCGGACAGAGGAAGTATAATGCTCTTTCTAATCACAACAGACCAATTCTAGTTGACAAATCGTTCGGTTGCCTTAACCAAGGTACAGCTCAAAGCACGGGAGGCAGTGTGATTTGCAATTTGCTACTCGCATCCAGTACAGCAATGAAATTGCGCACGTCCCTACTATTCAATTATTCAGTTTGCAGACAGGCCGGTAACAATTGGCACTTGTTGTGCAGTTGTACCTCTCACAACTATGGGAACTCGGACCCAAACGCGGGAAGCCTTCAATTCTCGTGTATCTGAATTCTGGCGTTTCGCTGCGTTCATCTAAAATCCAATTTGGCCACAAACTGTCAATTGGGACACCAACAAAAGAACGGATAGTGGGTGTGCGCAGCACCGACTTGCCACGACGCCGCGTCGTTTTGGCGTTTTGCTGTCTCAAGGGATGTGAACTGGCAAGCGTCCAGCGATTCAGCGCAGCAGGGCGGTGTACAGAGGAACGGCGCGGTATGCGGAGCCAGGAGTCTTTTGAGTACGGCCCTGAAGTGAGCGGGGAAGGGCGGCCATTCTACAAGGTTCTGCAGTCGTTGTTCCTCGTCGCCGTGGGCTTGGCTTGCTTCATCGGGGGCATTGACCTCGTGGTCACGCACAATGCCGCGCACGGCTTTGCCTTCATAGTCCTCGGAGTTTTGGTGTTTTTGCCCGGTGCCTACTTCGCGAAGGTGGCTTACTACGCCTACAGAGGCTACCGGGGAGTCAGTTTTTCGCACATTCCTGACGTGTGAACGTGGCCGAGGGCGCCGTCGCTTCCAGCGTTCCGCTTCGGCGACGATTGCCGCAGCCCTTGTTAGATACAGTTTTGGTCTGCAATGAAGCTTCGTGATGGCTGTGAGGGGTTTAAGCAACAGATGGTTGCGCAAAACGTCGTGGCGCCCACATAGCAGTGCACGGCGACGGGGCGAGAGGGGGACGCGAGAGGGAATGTAAGGCAGAATGCGGGGGGCGCAGCGGGGTGTTAGAGCAGACAGCTGCAGCATTGAGGGAACTTTTAACCTGCAAGTCCACGCGTCTTGGGGTGGGAATGCGTTCTATGGGCACGCTGCCCGTGCCTTTCCAGCTTGGACGTGGACTGAATGCCAGAGTCGTATCGCTGGGCAGCAGATGATTAGGTAGTTGCATCGGAGTGGAAAGACAGTGCTGTGTGGGGAACGATTGAGTGACCAACAAGAGTGAGGTGGTGATTTTCTTGTGACTCCTCACCAGTTTTGGGTTCTTTTCTGAAATGTGACTTTACTTTTTCGCAATTGTTGCTGAATTGGCTGGCGTTTACAACTGTTCTTGTGCTGGTTGATGAAACACTGATAGAGGCAAAGGAATGTGTGTTGGAGTGTCCACACAACTGGGTGCTTGGCAACCAGATTGCTCTGACTCTGTGCCTCTTACAACATGGGGACCCCTGTTCCTGTTTGGTAACAAAGGACAAGGCCATTTTCACGTTCAGAATGGCCACATCTGGCACTCAACCTGGGGTCCCCTGATGGCACATCTGGGCTATCACTGACAGCATAGAGGTTGCATTCTGTGTCCATTGTTCCAGGCCCAGTTAAATCCACACATTGCTTTTGAGCAATCCCGTTCTCCCCACAGGAACATGCCAAGGTATTTGAGGTTTGCTGCAGAAAAGTCGGTGTGCACACTGAAGATTGCGGCAGTGGCAGAGTCCCAATGTATGAGTACTGCTGTGGTGTTCTTGAACCACCTGCTGTCGGTGGGACAAACAGGCTTAATTATTGATGAAATCCACGTGACATGTTGTAAGGTGTAACCCATACATTTGCTGCGCTGTGGCCCCAAAATGGTGGCAAGCCCATAGCACAGTGAAAGCCTGTTTTGATTTCTTTTCATTGCGGCGATGTCTTATCAAATGGACGAAGGCACAAGACACTGACTCAGGATACTGCAGGGCCACACAAATGAGGTTAGGATAGAAGACACAAGATGATCATACAGGCACGGGAAATGCTGATTGTATTGTTGTTAGTTTGGATGCTGGTGTTCTCCCTTGATGTTGCCCTGGATTGCTATGGTACATGTATATATGCACAAGATCAATGAAATATGTCAACTCATCGATGATCAGCAGAGCATTTGACGCCCAGCAAAGACAGCTTTCAAGAGCTGCTTCTGTGTGGGGGACAAGAAAGGTCAACTCCGGCAATCTGCACCACGCCTCCTTGTGTCCCCAACAATGCAGAGCTCGTTCTGTGTGCTGTACTGCACAAGCAACAGGCCTTCTCAGTCCAAAGTTCACTTTTGGCAGCTTACTTGTCCCAGAGAACATACACACAGATGTGGTACAAATGGAGCTACTGCACCAAGCTCAATGTTGTGCTTCCCCTGTATACATCTGACGTCTGAGAAGTGCGAACAATTGCCATGCTCTCTGTGAATAGTTCATGCACCTTGACTGCATGGATTCCTTGGCTGACCACAAGCTGGCTTCAACCACAACTACTACTATGGGCTCGTAAAAGAGGGTGGAAACTCCCAAACGATTGGCACTAACTTGATTTATTTCAGATTGAAACCGCATCCCCGCAGTTCCCAAACCGTTCTGACAAATGCCTGGTCTTTGCGACATACAACAGTTGGGGGGAGAGCTCGTGGCAGACAACGCAGCAACGGACCGCTGATAAGGCTCACATGTCTCGCGCAAATGACAACTGTGGGTCAGGCTGTTCGCCATTATCAAATCTAGGCCCTTGTTTTGATGGAAGGGAGGGCCTTTGTGCGAGCGCTGCAGAATGTAGCGCGACGTGAACACGTAAACACTCGCTCATTCGAGAACTGCTGCATACCAAGGCAAGTAGGCAGTTGTCAACCGCCTGCTTTGCCCGAGGAAACGGGTCTTCATGCATTGTTCGCTGAGAATCCACAAGCCCAAAAGCAATGCACCATATTCCTGCAGTTCCTTGATGCCCCATGATCAGCTGGTGGCCTTGTCAGCACGGACACCCTGTGCCTGTCAAAAAGCAGTAACTCCGCTTCCCGCGACCAGCCCGCGGCTCGCCGACGCCTGCTAGGAAGGCCGCAAGGGCGGCGCGACCTTGCCGCAAACGCGGACAGCGATGGCGCTGCTGTGGACATCGTGGACTTGGACCACCACCGTTGGCCTGCTCTACGTCGGCCTCTCCCTGTCCACCTTTTCCAAGGTGTACCGCGCGGAGGTCGAAACCAAGAAGCCCGAAGGCGACCTGTGGTCCCTGCTGGTGGCGTCCTTCTTTGGCGCAGGGCTGGTCTTCATATACAGCATCTTCTCTCTGTGCCTTTTGGCGGGGTGAGTGCCTTCCGCGCCGCGCATGGGCCCGAAAGCGCCGTTTCCAAGCGTCGTTCCGCGTTCCCCACGCTCTTCGGTTCATTGCCTGATTGTCGCCACAGACGCAGATCCTGGCACTTTTCGGCCCTTTGAATGGGCTGATTGGATGCTGAGTTGTGTTTGCACGTTTGTGGTGAAGTCTGACGCTGCGGAAGAAGAAGCGCAAGGCGGGGTTTTGGTATGGCTTCGTCACCAGCGGGTGCGTCAACCTGGGGCTCGTGACGCTGCTGTGCTCCCTGGTGCTGCACGGCTACAAGAACGACGTGGTGACCTTGTTTCAGCTGGACGCCGGCGTGCAGTGGTCGCCCACGGACACAGCCGTCTTCGAGACGACATTCATAGTTGGGTACGTGGCTGCCGGTTTCTACGTCATCCTGGGGTGCGTGTTGTACTACGGTAGGACGCTGCTGAAATGGCGGGATGAAGAGGACGGCGGGGAGGGAGAGCAGAGCCTGCTGGGGCGTTAGACGTTGTGCTTTGCCTTTGGCGAAAAGCTTCGTTAATTCCATCTTCACCTTCGACCAGATTTCCATTCACCCACAAGCCGAAGGGCGCTTTGGCCTGCCCCGGCTGAATGGCGATTCCACAGGCCACAGTGTGAGTGATGCGGCATCGAGCGAGCCTGGGAGATGGTCTGTGCTACGCTGGGGTAGCTGTTTATGTGCTTTGAGTTTCTCCAGGAGTTGTGGCGGTTCACTGTTTGGAGGATCCAGGCTCGTGTTGGCGCAGTTCTGCACTGCCGAAGTGCACTGTGAGGACAGCTGGTCACAAGATGCCCTGAAGGTCCGCGGCCTTGTCCCACAGGCCTCCTCAGCTAGCTGCACGAATGCCACAGCAATGGTTTGTAAAATTGCTGTGTTGTCCTTTCATGCACAAGCAACGCTTGATAATGACAATGGGCAAGTCAGTTGACCTTGCTTTGGGTGCCGACTTGTTCTAGAGATGGAAGGTGAGATAGCTCAAAAGGACACTGATGGGTTGTCGGCAGCTTCAGGGCATGTCACATTCTGCACAATCAATGTTCATCCTGGTGTCCTATTGTAATGAATGATGCACCCACTATTGTTTGTGTGTCCACCATTTTTTATCTCAAGTGTGAAATAGTGCCAATTCATGTCAAAAGACGTTGTGAGGCACGCTTTATTATGGAATGGTCTCCTAGTTTTGCTCCTTGAAAGTATTCCTGGGCCTGTACTGAATCCGCACCCAAATCATGGTTCCCCATGTGCAGCCGATTGGTTAATTCCTAGAGAATTACGAGCCGCAAAGTAGCCCTCTGGGTGTACTTCAATTTTAACTCTTCTTGTGGCCACAATTTTTCAATACATAGTGCCGAAATGTTGTATTTGTGGGGAACTATTTCACCAACAGACTGCTGTCCAAGATCTTCAAGAGATTTTCATATCTTTTGCCTGCCGATGGGCATTGACGAAATAAAATTGTGAAGCCCAAGTTTGGCAGTGCAACGCAGTTTAAGTGTGTTGTGGAAATCGTGGAACTGATATGTCGCAAGTGCTGCTCAAGGCCAATGGCAATATTACGCCACCGAAGTCAGGCTTCATGATCATGTCCAAATGCCACCAAGAAGTGCATTCCGGGAACGAGCAGCTGACATTTTTTGAACATCACACGCTTGTCAACTTGATTGCACGCGCTAATGCAAAGTTTTTCTGTGACTTGCAGAGGTGAACGAGAAGAAAAATAGCACCGCACCTGAGAAGTGCATCATGCACGGTTGCAAGTATTGCAATTCCTCTTCCCTTTGGCAGTCTTTGTTGTGGACATGGATGACATACTGCAACAAGCAACGCAGTTTGTAGCAAAGCGCCTGGACCCCACACGCAGGTGCAAGGGCCCCAGTTTGTGTTGTTAAAGCAAATTTAAGAAAAGAATGTGGCCAAACCCCCTCCCCTCGGTCTCCTGCTCCTTGTGGTGTCCTTTGAATGCCAGGATTGGGAGGACGGTGTAACCTGGCTAGACACCAACTGTTGGCTGGCATGAGAGGGTCGTGTTCTCATGCGGGCACGCAGGGGTGGACATGGGCATCACATGTCACCGCCACACCTGCTTCAGGTGGAAATAATATTACTTACTGCCTGCACCAAATCGGTGACTGCTTGCACCAAATCACGTGCACACAATGTGTTGTAACCTCAATTTTAGGGTTAGGTTTTGCTTTAGGGTGAGTTTTAGGGTAAGGTTTACGTTTAGGGCAGGTTTAGTTTTTGGTTTTAGGGCTTAGGTTTTAGGTTGGGTAAGTTTTGGAGGATGTTGGTGCAACCAGTCACCGATTTAGTGCAGAAAGTCACCGATTTGGTGCAGCCAGTAATTTTATGCCCTTCAGGTGCACGCTGGCCCCTCAGGGTGCTATTGCATAACTCCGACCATGCCATGGGGATGGGACAGTCCTCAGAGCTTTTGGGGACCTTTCCGTTCACCGCGTGCTCGGCGTCATGCAACTGGGCTTTCGAGTCGGACGGGTTTACGAAAAAAAGCACGCTGCTCCAAGTTCCGCTCCCGGGCACCGAAATACACCGGCGCACCCTTGGGCGCCAAAAAGTTGTTGGGGGCTACCATGCTCCGCCCAAACGAGTCCCGCCACAGCAGTCTCACAGACTGAACAGACCCGTCCCCCCTGCTCCCTCGGGCCCGGCGGCTGGGTGACGACCTCGTTGCGCCTGCGCACGCGCGGCGAGGCGCCGGCATGGCATCGACGACCCAGAGGCTTTCCAGCGTGCCGGTGAGGACGGAGTGCGACGTGCCGGGAAAGAGCCGCTACGTGGTGTGGCAGGACAAGAACTTCGAGGTGGACGAGAAGTATGTGCCCATCAAGGCCGTGGGCAAGGGCGCCTACGGCCTGGTGTGCTCCGCCCAGAACCAGGAAACGAAGGAGAAGGTGGCCATCAAGAAGATCAGTGGCGCGTTCAGCAACGACGTGGAGGCCAAGCGCACGATGCGCGAGATCAACCTGCTGCGCCACATCGAGCACGAGAACGTTATCGCCATCCACGAGATCATGTTGCCCGGCAACACGCGGCGGTTCGAGGACGTGTACGTGGTGCAGGAGTGCATGGACACCGACCTGCACCAAATCATCAGGTCGTCCCAGCCGCTGTCAGAGGACCACCTGAAGTACTTCGTTTGGCAGGTGGGCTTGGGGGATGTGGGCAGGGGGGGCGTGTGACACATCCAGAGGCCAAAGCCGTCGCGTAGATCCAGGTGCAGTGCGTGTCAGACCATCGTGGCCAGACCAAGCTCCGGGGTCTGCAGGCCGATGAAGGCAGCTGTGTGCTGCCCGGGCGAAGCCGTTCCTCCAAGTCCCAGTCTTCAGAAAGGAGACTGAGGAAAGTGAATCCTGGATCGTGCACGATGGGCTTTTGTTGGATTGTCCTTCTATTGATGCCACGGATGGCTTGGCTCACCAGCGAAGTTGCCTGCGAAGGGCTACATTCCAGAGGAGAAGAGCGAGGGTGTAGATATAGAGATAATCCTGCTGTAATTGTGGGTGTGCTGGCCACCAGATGTTTTTTGGCTCTGATGATAAACTGTGGGGTGTGCAGGTGCTCAAAGGACTCAAATACTTGCACTCGGCCAACATCATACACAGAGACTTGAAACCATCAAATTTGCTCCTCAATTCCAACTGTGAGTTGAAGATTTGCGACTTTGGCTTGGCACGAGCTGTTGGAGCAAGGTGCGGGACTGAAGATGCGATTAAAAAGAGCATGGAAATGTAGCAGCATGCTCATTAGTATTGGCACTGTATTGGATATAGCTGGCTCTCAGATTGAAGAACTCTTTCTCATGAACACTGTTGAATTTGAAATAGAGTGCGTTGTCACTATCATTGTGTGAAGCACAATGATACACCATTTTGCTCACAGCATAGAATAGGGGGGCCAGAGGCATGGGTTGTTTGCATGACCATGTGCCAAGATGTGTCCATTTCATCAGCACAATGTGTTCCCTTGGCGCAAGGAGAAGCAGCCAATTGTCACCACCAAATGGCTCCAAGAACACCTGGAAAGTGTGGCAGAAGTGATAATGTCCCAGTTCTTTTTCACCTTTTCTTTTCAGCAAGTAAATGTCTCTCCACACTACCTACAGCAACATCGAGCAGGGCACTATTTTTGCCTCAGAACATGCTGCATAGGAAGATTTGGGAGCTGCATTTGCGCCTTGTTGATGTGTCTTGTTCATGGTTGGATGGCTAGCAGGGCATGCATCTTGCTCACTTGTCACTGTTTTTGTCGTCGCCTATGTTTCAAGTGAGAGGGGTTGTGTACAACCTGTTGGAAGCACCTTTCGGCCCCATAGGAAGGTTGCATAGGCAGCCAGCTGGACTCCCTCTCTAACTTTGCTCCTATCTGTGCTTTTTCAGCACCAAGAGAGAGGACATGACCCTGTATGTGGTCACACGTTGGTTTCGTGCGCCAGAGCTGCTGCTTTCTTGCCCCTACACAGCAGCGATTGACATGTGGTCAGTTGGATGCATATTGGCCGAGATGCTCCGACGGAAGACTCTGTTTCCAGGAAAGACACCCCTGGATCAGTTGGAGAATATTGTGCGAACGCTGGGGCGCCCAGCTGAGCAAGATCTGTGCTTTTTGACTGACAAGAAGTTGAAGCTTTTCATCAGGAACGTGAAGATACCAGAGGTGTGTCAATCTCACTGTTCGCAAGCCAAATGCTTCCTGTGTCTCATCGGAAGATATGCATGTGCACCTTGCATTGATCGCAGTCAACACTCTTCCAGATGTGCACATCTAGTTTGGTACGTAAGGGCAATGCAAACAGTAGCATGCTTGCCCAATATTTTGTTCAGCAATACGCTCTGTTGGTGAACCTCGTCTTAATTCTGATCTTCGTGGTCACCCTTACAGCAGTGCTGTTGACAATAAAGTGACGAAGCTTGCGTAGAGTTGTCCTGATGTGCTTGTTGACCTCTTTGGGGGCGAAAAGCTATCACTTGTTGTCAGGGTAAGTTGGATTTTTGACCTGTGTATGAGTTGTTGGCTTATGCAGCAAAGGTTTGCGAGAATGCATTGCACTTGGGGGTGGCAAAACTCTGCAGCTATGGGACAGAACCATAATCTGGGCCCTAAGAAGTGCCTTACTGTCGCCATGAGCAGGGCAGCAAAACACTGAAGGAGTGGTGCCCCAAAGCAAGCCCTCTTGCGATGGATTTCTTGGAGAAGCTGCTTCAGTTCAATCCTGAAGCAAGAATGACAGCGACAGAGGCATTGGAGCATGAATGGCTGGCGGCACATCATGATGAAGCATCAGAGCCTTCAGCTCCGAGTATGGCATTGTTGGGTGGACTTGCGCAGCAAGCATCTGTAGTAAAATCCAACTCTGTGTTGAATGTGGCACAGAATGGATCCCTGTCCAGCCTCAATGAATTGCACACGACGACAGCTCCTTTTGTTGGCCAAGTGTCTCCTGAAAATGGTTGTCACACCTGTTTCAACGCCGCATGTCATATTTTTGTTTGGGTATTTGGTGGAACATTGCTAGTGGTGTGCCTGCTTGCTTGTCCAAGTTCACTTTTGTGTTGCGCAGGGGAGTTCAAATTCGACTATGAGGAGGACAACATGTCAGCTGATGACCTTCGTCAGCTGGTTCCCAAGGAAATGAAGCTTCTAAAGGAGCGGAACGCGGCAAGGAAAGTCCTGATGGCTGCAGCTGCCAGCGATGGGCGACACAGGGCATAGACCTGGGTCTTTGTGGTGTGTATTGTTGGTTTGGCTGCAATCGACAGTGCTGTGGAGATGAGTCGTGGATTTTGCGTGTGTTTAGCATTGAGTGCGCATAGGATTGGTGTGTGTGAAGGGCGTATGCAAGGGTTTGTTCCTGCCGTGGGGAGCCCAAGAAGGCTGTATGGGATTGTTCCAAGTTGTGGCTCTGGTTTTGGTGTAAGATGCCACACTTGGCCCTTATCTAAATATGATTGGCAGGCAAGGGGGGAAGTGCTGCTGAGCTTGGGGTGGATGGACAAGTGGTGTGAGGACAGTTTGGAACTGCCATCGGAAGGCTGTGATCAGTGAGTGAGTTTGGGTGTGTGATGGGAACTGCATCAGGTGGCATTCTTTGACATCCTGATTGCATCGTAGAACAGAGTCAGCTAGATCTGGTCTGCCAGCAATTTTTGATGCAGTTTCCCACATCCACCACATTTGCCGTGGGCAGAGAATCTACCGGTGGAAGCACTTATAATTTTGCCATCGTGGAGCTAGATTGGCACCCCATTGTTTATCAACAGCTCTTGGAAATGTTGAAACAAACGTCTCAGGAATGTTGGAATGTACTTGTGGGGAAACTGAATGCTGGGGATGGTGGTGGTGGGTTGGGGCATACTGTGGCAGTGTGAGACTGTGACGATTTTGTGCTGTGACATTATCTGATTGTTTCCCATTGTAATTTGGCTTCTCTCTCAGCTTTGCCACTTGATTCCAGATGCTGGGGGCTGGACTTGAGATGTTGTAACAAAGAGCTTGGTAAGCAATTGCCAGCCATCTCTTGAGCATGATTTCGCTTCTTGCCGCCCTGCAAGAATGCTGTATTCTTTTATGGTAGAAATCATGAAGCATTGGGTGGCATCATGGGCAAGTGAACATCTGCTTGGGACACTATATGGGCAGGTGCGGGTGTCAAAAGACCAACCTAACATGGTTTCTGTGACAAACTCGACCATGACAACAACTCGAACCACAGGTGAAGCCTGAAGCAGATGCAATCAGCCAGTTGTCTGAGTTAGTGTTGTATTGAACTGTGCCCTGGACAAGTTTGGGCATTTACCCTCAGAAACAAGGTGAGAGCTAATTTCAGCAACGTTGCCATGAGCAGCAGAAGTGCAAAGTTGTTCATTGGCTTGGATGCCAGATCCTATTCCAATTGCCAGCAGTATTCCATGGACAGTGTATAACGTGAGAAACTTACTGATTATCTGCCCCAGGTTAACAAAATGGAAAGAACACCAAATTCTCAAAATGCTTTCCTGGAACATTGAAACGGTGCCTGCTGGCCCTGTCCTAGCCCCTGCATATCATGGCGATGCCAATCGAAACGAGAAAAGAACGATGGCCAGCTTCTGTTGGAAGTTAATCTGCTCGGCTCCGCCTGCCGCAGAACACTCGCCAGATGGCGCCTCTCTTATACACACAGTGGTGGTATACAACATACAAAATACAGTTTCTGCTATGGTACACACAATACAAGCCATTTTCACTGCCCGCAGGACCCATCAGAACACCCGGAAGCCCCTCGGAACCACTGTCCTGGGCGCCAGGCAGGCATCCTGCCGCCTTGAGCGCAGCCTGCGCGCCGCCCTGCCCCATCACTCTCGTGTCAAAAGAATTTCGCCCCATTCCGCCACACCTGGTCTCCAGATTCTGGCCAAGCGCCGCCGTCCAGAAAACCCCAGCGCCACACTGTGCGCATCCCCTCAGCGGACATGGCCATTTGACAGCAATCATCAATACCACTGCACAGAACTCCATTTTCACCCCTAACCAGGCAACGTCGGCCTCAACCCCTGTTGGGATTGTACACCTCCCTCCCCGCCGCCATGAAGTCCCTGAACACCTGCACGCACTCCTCGTTGAGCACACCGTCCGTCAGCTCCACCCCCCGCTTCTCCAGCTCCTTCTGCCACTCCGGGTGGATGGGCCCCTCGTCAAATCCCGTGATCTCCTCCACCTCCCCCCCGCTGCCGCCGATCACCAGGCTCTTCACGCCCGACCACAGCACCGCGCCGTAGCACATCGCGCACGGCCGCCAGTTGACCACCAGTTGCAGGGTCTCCGGCCATGCGCCCAGGTTCCATGTCCCCAGCAAATTCTGCGCCAGCGACAGGGCCGTGACTTCGGCGTGCGCGGAGGAGCAGTTAGAGGGCACCACGCGGTTGACGCCGATCACGATCAGCTTGCCGGTGTCCTTTTCGAAGACCCCCGCGGAAAAGGGCCCGCCGGTGTTGTGCTCGAAGTTCTTGCGCGCAAAGGCGTTCACGGGCCGCATGCGGTCCTCCGCCGTGGGGTAGGTGGCCTCCTTGAGGGACGCCAGGTCGTCGACGGCCCACTGGGGCAGGCTGACCGTGAACTCCATGGGGGTCGGCGGTGAGCGAGGTGGCTGGCTGGAGTGGGGGGCACAGGCGCTTGAGGTGGGTGGGCGTTGCAAAGGGCCCCGGTCCCTGGCCAGGGGCGCTGTGCGAGGAAGCAGCAGGGGAGGAGCGTGCTAAATGACATACGGCATAATGAGTCACTGTTAATGAGCGGCATTTTGTTGGGTGGAGGGGTTGGACTGCCCCCTGCCCCTGCCCCTCCTTCCTGCCCCCGGTCCAGGTGGTGTGATAGAGCAGCGGGACAGCCCACCCAGTGATACCCGGCCTGATCCCCGGTCAGACATCCCCTTTGCCATCCGCACTTCAACACATTTGTGCAGGATAATCGATGTCTGCAACGCGAGTGCCGCTGATTTAGGTCCCAGGGCGGCCCAAGTGTGATGTAAGGGAAGTCGCGTAAGAAAAGGCGTTGCTGCGTTACGAGCATTCCGAAAAATTCCCACACGTGGATACGTATGAAGCGCAGAAATCCCGGACATACAGCAGAAGTCATATATCATCGCTTGGCACAAGGAGGGAAAAATGCAAAAGGTAGAACGCCAGAAAAATGCCCGAATCGCTGGATAAACGCAACCGAGATTTGGCTATTTTTGACAGATGTCTACTCAACGCCCTAGGGACTCGAGGTCACCAGAGGGGGTTGAGGGGGACTTCACGTGCAGTTTCTTGCAATAACCGATCGAGACGCCCAAAAAACGCCACGAGAGCGGGGCGGCAGTACTTCAACGTGACGAGACCAAAATACATAGTGACGTGGATTTTCAGGTGGGCCAAGATTGCAGGTGCGAGTTCACGGTTCAGTGGCACTGGGTCTCGCACGGGTGGCAAGTGGAAGCAATTGCAGACGAACATCATCCAGGGTAGAATACGAATTCGAACTAAGTGTAGTCTGCCAAATGTGAGGGGCCATTGGCAAACTTTTGACAAATGAGTATCTCCAAGGCTCCCAGGGAAATAAATCACATCGCGCACTCCAACCTAGTGCACCACTCAACAGAAACTATGTGCCGCGGCATTAACGAATTTATGCTCATTTCTTTCACATCGACAATTTCGGATGATGCTTCCCACGTGCAGCTCGACTACATTGCGGTCGGCGCCTTGGATTGTAACATACGCACATCGCATTGGGCGGCATGCTGGCCAGGGCCAGTGAATGCAATGCGAATGGGCTGCACACCGAAGCTGTGGCTTCTGCAGACGTGGATGGTGAGGTGCCAAACGTGAAATCCGTGGATGTTGATGATGAGCCAACGAGCGAAGGTTCCCGTGGATGTACCATTCTCAGCAGTGGATGGAGGTCCATGCATGTCCACCAGCGGTCAGTTGCAGCAAGTGTCTCCGTGGGTGGAATTACGATTGGGAGGATTGTGATGAGAGACGCGCAGATGTGTGCGGCAGACAAAGGGGCGGCAAATTGCAAAGCCGCGTGGACGTTTGGATCCAGTCCGGTGCGCCTGGGTGGCAGTCGCTGGCTGATGCTCGGAGCGGTGTTTCAGCGCTCCGCAGAAGATCGTAAATATTATGCTGAGACCACCATTTGATGGGAAGAAGGCGAACGCGGGTGTCGAATGTATTGCATTGAATACGGGGACAGCTGCACCGCTGCCCCAAGGCAGAAGGGCAACTTAAAATCGCAGGCCCTTGCTTATCAAAATAAGCCGAGAGGTCAAGGCCCTAACTTCAAGTCGCTGTTCAGAACTCTGGAGAGAGTTACACAAGTGACGCCGCTGTCTCAGTGGACAAGGGGCTGTAACAGTGCTCTAAAATTGATAATCATTCTTCGCGTCGTCAGTTGTTTCTCAGAACCTCGTTTCGTCTATGATCCATCAGTGTTGATTTTGTATATCACATTACTGTTCTTCGTTTACTGAACATATTGTGGCGTGTTCCAGTGCACGTGGCTGAACAGCCTCCCAGACTTTTGAAGTTGACCGCACTGGACTTAAATTGCTATGCAAGCGCAATATTCGTAGCCGTATTATTGATGTGATTGGGGACTAGTTGTTGGCTGTTTCAGTGGTACAGCCTGTTCCAGGCCTCCCTGCGTCTACTGCTTTTAATATTATGGCGTGTGGAAAACGAGGAAGCGCCTGCAGCCACCAGTGGCCTTAGCAAACTCATACTGATCCTAATACGTAACAACTAACATAAACCTAACGAAACATCTAACATCTAACACAAATTCGTCGCAAATTTGCACCGTTCCCTCGACTTTGAGACAAGAGGAGTGTACACGGATGCCCCGAGGTGTCATTGACAAATGTCAAAGATCAAGCGGGTGCTGGGATATCTTACAGTAGTATACCGTCTAGATCTTTTCAATGCTCGTTATCCCCGCGATCACCTCAATCTGTGAAAAAATCAGCTCTTGACTTGCACCGCGTCACGCCGCACCACTAATTTGTTAGAATACGGTGGTGCACGATCTATGCACTTCGATGCATTGCGGCTGCGATCGCCAGCAAGACAGCTCGGGGAACCGCGCTTCGTTTGTCAGAATATTTCCAAACAGGGGCAGAGAACAGGGGGGAATTTGAGCGCCTCTTTCAAATGAAAACTCCCCAATTCTCTCGGTGTGAGCGATGCTGAACTGATCGATTCCGCGCTTTCTCAAAGATCTATTCAGGAAAATCTGCATGGCAATTTCTTTCTTGCAGCACTGGCATGCGCATCTTGCAGAGACAGCAGAGAAGTTGTCCGTTGCTTCTGAAATAATTCTTATGAATTTATGCTCTACGCTATTTCACCTATGCACTAGATAGGTTACGGGAGCAGCCAAACTTGTGCATACCATTCTCCAAGATGTTCCCATTGGTTACAGCGCTGATGCTGTCCACGTTGTCACATGACGAAATCTAAATGGAGGGTGGGTAATCCCATTGAAAAAAATGCTTCGGCGTTCTAGTATGCATCTGCTGCACCCCTGAAATCCAACGCACTTCCAGCACCGTCCACAGTCCATCATGTGAGCTCCTACCCTGAGAGTTGCGAAGGCATGTTCCAGTTTTACAAGGCAGGCGACTCGCAATTTTCGGCGTCACGGAACCCCGTGTCCACCCACCCGCAGACTAAGCTCTGTGATGCTACAAACTCTACCAGTAGCAGTGCTCAAGCTGAGTCCACGTGGCCGCCCTTTCACGACACGGCCTCGAGTCCTTATTCCATAATATCCACGGAAACACGATCTTATGAAGCATGTAACTACATGTGTGCAAACATATGGTCTCCACATACAGCGATTCGGCGATGCCACCAGATGTGGTACGCTCCTTCCAACTACGGATCGCTTCCCACCACATTGATCGCCGCCGCAAATCTACTCTGCTATCGGCGCCCGTGCTGCGCATACATCTGCAGTAGAGCAGATGGATTCCACCCCTTGTCTCTGGCTCCATGACAATCCTTATTCCCACCAATTCTGGGATTCCCTAGACTCAGATGCACGACGGCCGCGCCCTGAATTGCGTGCTTTTCGGCACTTTCAGCCCCTTCCGCGATCCCATTGGCGTGGACAGTTTTCTACTTGCATCAATTGTCAACGCCCTTTGCCCCAATTTTTACTCGCTACCTACAAAATTTGGATCAATTCGACGTAATCCGCGTGATCTAATGGTACATTCGTTGCGTGGCAATCTGCGTCATCAGACTCCCAGCCGCCCCCCACCACGTCACGAACTCCCCGTCCCGTTTGCGGGTGCGTCGTTCAAAGTCTCCAGCACCTCGGGGTCGACCTCAAAATCGCATGTTCCAGGCCCTCTCAGCAACTCAAACCCATTTGGCGCACATGACCCATCTTCCAGGTGCTCCTTGCACTCACAGCACGTTTCATCGAAACCCACCCCATTGAAAGTGTTCCGCTTCTTTATTCCGACGCACACCTTCCCGGGGGGGCACGTGGTCGTGAAGTCGCACGTCGCGTTGCTCGAGCCCTGGACGATGTGCCACCCATCTTCCACGCATTTTCCGCTCGCCACGTACCACGTGTTGCATCCGCAACAGGTCTGCAGGCGGTCGCAGTCGGTCCTGCATTTTTGCGCCTGTGGCGCGCAGGCACAGAGCAACTGAGGGCAATGCCAAGACGCAAAGAGAAGAATTTGTGCATGGACACACTTGCAATGAAGCGAGCTGCAAGGTAGCATTTTCCTGCTTCAAACCTGCGTTTCGTCAACGCCAAAGTTCCCTCTAAAAGGTTCTCCTTCAGTCGAGTTGCGCGCCTCAATTGATGGCAACATTATTATCCTGGCAAATGGAGCGCTATCTTGCATCAACAGTTCGTTTCAATCAAAGAATCTTTCACCATCCCGCGGGGCGACTGCGCAACTCCATGTGCACATTGTGCGTCTACACAAATAATCATGGCAAATAATTGACTTGGTTCCCCAAAGGACTGGCCGCACCTCACATGTCACCCCAGCAGGGCAAAAACCGGTTGCCGTGGCGTTGCCTGCTGGCCCAGAGGTTGGGGGTGCAGCGTCTGAAGCATCAGGCGCTGGGCCCACGCGACGAGGCGCTGCTAATGGCGCGCCCTGAAGATTTTGCGATCGCTCTGGCGAGGGAGCAACAGCTGGTGTGACTTCCTCTGCTGGATCAGAAAAGAAGGGGATGACCGTAGGGGCAGGCACCACGTCCAGGACCTCTGCCGCTTCAGTCCCAAGTGCAGCTTCCGGCGCAGATGCTGATTCTGGGATGGCCGCTGTTTTCGGGATAGAGGTCGTAGTCTGGACAGCCGCGGTTTCTGTCACAGGTGCCCCTTCCGCAGCAGGTTCCGTTTCCAGCACAGATGACGTTTCTGGAACAAGCGCCGCTTCAGTGATAGGTGCCGTTTCCGGCACTCCTGCCGTTTCCGGGACTCCTGCCGTTTCCGGGACTCCTGCCGTTTCCGGGACAGGCGCCGTTTCAGCGATAGGTGCCGGTTCCGGGATAGGCGCCGTTTCAGCGATAAGTGCCGGTTCCGGGATAGGTGCCGGTCCCGGGATAGGTGCCGGTTCCGGGATAGGTGCCAGTTCTGTAACAGGAACCGTTTCGGCGGTAGGTGCCGTTTCCGGGATAGCTGCCGTTTCCACGACAGGCGAAGCTCTAGAAACGCCGGTAGGAGGGCTGGCTTGTACCGATGGCGATGCTCTCGAGGATCCTCCTATGGGGTCCGGTTCAGCGGATGGAGCGTCTCCATTGGCTGGCAGGCCCAGGCTGTCTGGAACACAGCCGTGCATGAATTCGTGAAATGGTGCATGAAGATATCATTGATGAAGAGCATCGGGGAATGTGAACGGACCGCCCTTCATGCGGTGAATGACCGCGCAACAAAGCAATGTGTTCAATTACCTCAACACAGGTACCGCGCCAATGTGCATGTATACATATCCAAGCATATGGAGTCGAGATGGTTTCCAAAATGACATGGCGCTTGAAGTTGCATCAGTCGGAGCGAAATAATCCCGGCGTACTTGGCAATATGATGGTCGTAGTTGGCCGCAGGGTGGCGCACGCGATTCTGTCGCCTGTTTCATCTTCCACTACAAGCGAAGTTCCTTCGATGGTGCTCCCGCCAAAGACGTCAATGTCGCCGTCGACCAATATCTCTTCAACAATTGGACCTGACAAATCCGAATATCGACCTGGAGAGTCCCGGCCACATCCCTGGCGAGAGGTAACCCCTTAGATTGCAGCTTCTCTAAACTATTCGGCAAAATATCCCATACCACGGGTATTGACGAAAATGTGGTCAAGGATTTGTACATCCTGGATGTGGCAATAGCTGTAGTACTTTGATATCTCAAACCCTGGACATGGGCCCGCCGCATCCATCATATGAGCTGTCTGTCCATTTCCTGAACATAGAATCCTCACCCATATATTTTCGTCTGAAAGGAAACAGTACATTCACTGATGATGGCGGGCTCCACATGTGCACCTTCAGCGTGATGACCGATATGTGTTCATGAAAAACTACGTAGAGATCGTGCGCATAAGTCATCTCACTTCTGTTGCATAGCCTATAAACAGCGATGTTCGCGCGCTGCCAATTTCTCCAAATGAGCCACAATACCTTGAGCGCGATACCGTTGACAATGCCGCGTGGGTCATGTCCGCGATGTCGGGAAAAGCGCCGTGTCCAAGATATTACTATTTCCGTATCCCCACCATACCATATGGACTAGTATATGGACAGTACATACATTACGCATCGCCATTCCCGGGATAAGCACATTCGGCATGCGACAGTATCCAGGGTATTCGCATCTAGATGATACAACTTTTGCGTAAGTATACAGTCATCTATATCGCAGGCATTTCCGATGTGGCTGTGACCACTTCTTTTAATTCACTTTGAAGTGTCTGCTTCCGTGGTGTTTCAATGCTCCGACAAAAGATATTACCATCGTGCCAATGGAAACCATTCATTACATTCCCACCTACTCATTGGAATGCCTCGTGATTTCAGCGTTTTCTACATTTGCACCAGTGCAAAATTTGAACTGCAAATTCAAACAATACCAGAGCTCCCCAAGGAAGCGTAGGAATGCGTCGAGGTCCTCAGGCAGCCAAAACACAATCAGCTCCGTGCGTTGCAAATTCAAACATTCAATCCACAACATAAATTACAAGCAGAGAAGTTCGGCGTGGCTTGCCCACCTTCTCATCTTCACAGAATCGCTCCCCTACAGCATCGCAATCTCCACTCGGAGGGGTGGGCTTGTCGTAGAGCTGAAGGGAAATATTTTCATCGGGGAGGTCTTCCAGCTGTATTGTGATCTGAGTAGACACGCACCCAGTGGCATCAGTACTGCACTTAGTTGTCGAGACACTCTGAAAACCATGGCAGAATCGACGGCACTACATGAGATAAACTGTGTGCTATTCCACCTCACGTCATGAAGCACATCCTTGGAAGTTTGGAATATAGTGGCGTGGCTAGTGGTTGGGCGGATACACAATGGGATGTATTTGCGAAATCAAATTGATCGTCACACTGCGCCTGCAATGTGCCACATTAAGCGAAGCAGCACAAGGTGCAGGTGAACTGGTACAAAACAGCCAGACCAACAGCACCCTTCCTGCTACAGAAATACTGGTTTCAGTGCATCGAAGATTCATCAGACGTCACACTGCGGCGGAGCCGTGCAACTGGCCCATGATCTTTGTGCATCTCGGCCCCTCTTGCCTGTGTTGGAAGATTGGAGGCATTCTGCATGAATTCCACCGTGCCTTTGATCGCCCCATCATCAAAATCGGCTCTGAGCACTCGACCACCTGCCCATGACAACACAGAATGTCTCCAGTATGGCGCAAAGGGGCCAGCATCACAAGGTGTTGATCTGACTTCACAGCATACAGCATAGTTCGGTTGTCTATGCACAAGATCCTTTTCATGGGAGCTACATAGTCTTTTATATCATTGCGCAGGAAGGTAGTTAATTGCACAGCTGTAGTCCTGAATTTGAATTACAATCTTCTGGCACCGCTAAAAGGCGCAAAGTTGAACGAAGGGAATTCAGACCATTTCTGGGCGGCTTATCTCCCTACAACAAGTAGGTTTGTGCCGACATTGTGGCAATCCTACGGAACTTTTGGTGTGCAAGACAAAGACGTCTTGATGGGCAACAATGAATGCCACAAATATTTATAAGACAGTGCTTCAGTCACGTGTAAAACTGGTGCCAATCAAGGACGGAGGCTGCACCAGGACGGGACAACCAGTGTGTCGTGCGACGCCGTGCATTGCAAAAGTTGCTTGGGAAGGTGAAAAGTGCGTGTCCTTCTAGTATTTGGTGGAAAGAGGTCAGGCATCATGGCACACAATCATACAAAAGAGATATCCATAATTGATGTGAACAGACCCTTTGGTATAGCGTGCGGCACTGTTGTTGAAAACGAGTTGCCTGGATGGTTTTTGGTAGCACACATCAAGCAGCACCAGTGGGCTACTGCCAAACAAATGTGCTCGCATTACCAGCATCAACGCGACTCTTTTGGACAGAGGTTGCTGTCCTTCGAACATGCTGGCAGACGCATTTTCCGCAAGTTGCAAGACCACGAACAGAATGCGGCAACCCAGGTTTCCATTCTGCGAACTTGCAATGTGCAAGCCGCAATATACACCACACCTGCGCACACTATTGTGGAGAAACCTTGGCACCTTGCTGCTGGTGATAAATTGTTGCATCCTGCACCATCGATTCCGCCCAGTTTGGGGTAGCACAGCGTGTCATTTACTGTTGTGGCTCTCCAGAAGTAGGCCAACTGAAACCCGGTTCCCTGGCAGTACGCATTTGCGACGTCCTGGGTTTCTTCAGCTGTGCAAGTAGGGGGCCCGTTCCTGATTTTCATCCAAACCAGGATGTGCAGGCCATTCAGCAACTCTGCAGTTACAAACGGCAGGTCTTGGAATAGCGACGGTTTAAGCGATGTTCACGAACCACTGGCGCTGGGCTGGTGAACGCCCTGTCCAATCGTTGCAAGGTCAAGAGAGAACCGCAGAGCAGTAGCATAGACAAGTTGTGTTGAGCTGACAAGCATATGAACGAAATGAAGCCAAGTTGTTCAGGACACTCACCCAAAGCATCTGCTCAACCTCAAGCCATTATTTTCAGGAAGGCTGAATTCAAGTGCCCGTGGCATCCCATCCACCTCAGCATCCCTGACAGTCATGCTGGGGCAGCCTATCACAGCCACAATGTCCCGTAAACGCATGAGGTGGACAGTCTCAGGAATGCAAACCAATGCCCACCCACCTCAGGTTTCATGTTCTTCTCAGGAGATCTCTAGAACAGCGCACAGGAGAAGGCGATGGTGTGAGGTGCAAGGAGGGAGGTTTGCCACAATATGAAACACGCCAAGCAAGGGGCACCTTCCTCCTCATCGAAAAGTGTTTGTGAACCTTTCCCACCCACGATGTGGAATGCTGGAAGTGTGACGAAAAAGCACAGAACGCACCACACTGCAGCGCAGTCAAAACTTGGATGTGCACCCAGTGTTTATGCATGAAAGAGGAGGGAGGGGGAAGGGTGGAATTAAGGGAAGAGACTCTGTACGCTGGAGGTTCAAAAACAAAGAGTTGCATTATTTGGTTTGTGTGCTGTGGGCAAACAATATGGCTGTTGTACAAGATCAGAAGAACTGCTGTTGTGCTCCGAAACAGAAGCCAAGTCCCATATCCACAGACCGCCATTATGGCGCCAGCGGCGAAAACCGTGCCGTCTAACATCCTGCTTAAGAATTCGGCTGGAACAAGTCACACGAAGACTTCGTTGGGCCAGGAAAGATCCATACCTTTTTCCGAAGTTGATCTGGAGCCCTTTTGGCCTTTGGTGCTGAGGACCTGTCGCGAGAACGGCCGATGCAATGAACTGTGCGGCCAGCTTCCCCATGTGAACAAGAGCGGACAGCCCAGCGACGAGACATGGCCTTACCATCAGCATGCAGAACATAGCTAGGCTTGTGGGATGGGTGCCCATGGTTCTTCTTTCTGTCGCATGCAATATGAATGGTCTCATGGCAATAGCAATGGCCATGCGGTACGAGTACCACCGCCCTGTGCACACGCGTTTCGAGGAGCCTCGGGCTGTATATTGCGCCGTCAGGCAGCTGGCACGGGGAACAAGCAAGTGCGCTTCGTGCGTTCCTCTGAGGCGAACCCCAAACCTCTAGGACCTCTGCTTTCCGGCTGCTTTTGAAGTGATCTACGCACAGGACGAAAAATCCCCCTTTGCGATGCATTGCTTCTCAAGATCACGCGCCCTTCGCCCGGAATGGGGCCCATAAAAAGGGCAGCACGTAGCTCACCGCGGGCTGCAAGGAAAGACCGACTCGCCAGGATCCGAGCGAAAACGCCAGGTGGCCCCCCTCCCAAGCAAAGCGTGCATCCAGGGCCGCTCCACCCCACACAGCCGCCAGCCCCACCGCAAGCGCAGCTACGACCCGTCGCGGCGCGATCGTCGCAACGATGTGAGGGCCGATGGGCGAAGCTACCAATAATATACATGCCACCGATCTCACCGACACATCCAACAGTGACAGCCGGCAAGAAGTCGGCGCAGGTGCACAGACGGGAGTTAATCCGGGGCGCCCAGCCCCCCCGACGGGTCGCGGGAGGAGATTCGCGCCCCCTGGCGATGGTACTGCACGTGCGCGACGTCCCACCTGTTACTGACGTCCACCGCGCCCACGCCCCGAGGCGGGAAGGGGAGGAGATGCCCAGTGAGACCGCTCCCCTCGCCAAGGGCTCCAGGCGGGTGCGACCCGGCCTTCGCGCGGACTGGGCTCCGCCCCACCTTCTTCGGCCGCCCCGGAACCCGGCAGCAGGCGGATGCGGCCCCTTCCCGCGCCCACCAAAGCAGTCGAGGTTCTCGTATTGCCGTCGCCGGGCAATGTGGGTCATCGGTGCGGGCCCAGGGGCCCGGCAGGCGCAGGGCCGTGCATAATGTACGTCCCAGCGCTGTGATGGCCAGCCGCGGTGGACCGCAGGCCGTGGAAGGGTGGCCAATCAATCAAGCTTTCGTATTCTCGTGAGCGGGTCCCCGATTAGTTGCGACTCGCATGGTCTTCGGCCGCGGGGTGCGACGGTCTGCGCGATATTGGACGATTCTGCCTTGGCAGCTTCAGCGCCGCACAGCGGCCAGGGCACGTGACTACATCGGCACATCGGGCACATCGGCACGTTGCCATGCACGCATGTGGTGGTTTGCATGCCGCGGCTTGGATGTCACAAGGTTGGGAAAGTGGTTCTTGCAACTCGATCAGGACAAGCTGCTGTCTTCCTTACGCACTTTCCATGTCCTGATGGTGTTAAATATAATGACCAGCATTATCGTATAATGTGCCTTGATGACAGAAACAGAAAAGTTGATTGGAACCACACTGATAACCAGTCCGACTTGAGGAAAAAAACTGACAAGCGCGGTCAAAAGGCGGTGGGAGCATAGTAGTATTTATGATCAAAAAGTTGTCAAAAAGGCTGGAAAGAAAAAGAACACATGCCGTAATGCCCGAGCAAAACTTCTATGCACAAATGATCCAGGAATTCTCTGCCAAGGCTGAATATTTAAAAGCCTTGCTTAACGGGACTAAGAACGGTTAATTGAATCTTGATTGTTTGTGGCACAGTCATTGCGATTAATCGGTATGAGGCATTGAGTAAACTTGGGTGGGAAATTGCTGCAAAAAGTTTGGATTATACAAGTGTAGTGATGTTGGTAATTATAATTGTGTTCTTTCTAAGGCAGTGACTGAAAGGGACCTTTTCTTGAAAACGTGGGTATGATTTCAAGGGGAATGGATAAAGCTCCTGATATGGCTTGTGGTTGTAAATTGGCCATTTGTGGGCTTTGTGATTGATGGTGACGTGATTCCAAGAGTCTGTGAGTAAAAAGAAGTGCACTAAGGGCATGCCATAAGAAACAAAATGATGATGAGATAGATGGTGTTTAATGCAATGGCACTAATCTGGTTGTCTCATATGCTTATGCCTGGGCAATGCAATATATTGGAATGGTTGGCAATTGAAAGAAGAAAATTATTCAAGAAGCATAGTGCTTGTTGCGGGGCCCTTCCAATGGCCCTGCTGGTCCCCTTTTTCTTGCGCGCATCCCACTTCATCCGCCTGCACCCGGTTGGGCTGATGGCCCCTCCGCCAAACCCGGCGGGCGTAATCGGGGTGCTCGCTCGTGTTAGGCGTGGTGGGCCCTCTTGCACTCTGGGATCAGGTGGTTCTGCCATTCGAAGATGGCGAGTTGCGAGGCAGCTGACTTCCCGGGCCGCGAGGCCCGTGCGGAGCACGGCAATGAGCCAAACGGGGTAGCAGAGCGGGGAACAACGCACCCTGTGTATGTACTAGTGGTCGACCACGTTCCGGTCCGAACCCCCATCACACAGACACCACACAATGTGTTGGGCGCCCCTCGAAGGGTGCCGCCCAGGATGCGCGTACAGAGAGGAAGGGTGCGCGGAGACCATGAACTGGGAAAAGATTCGTTACAGTGGAAGCGCTAATCGTAGTTTAATAAAACCAATTACTCCAAATCAAATGGGAACAATCTAACCCGCTAGATTGTATCCCCAAAGCCCGGCCTATCCACCGAACTAAGGCAGCTACATGTCATGACCTAACTAGGAGATACTCAACCAGAATAGGTCATAACACAATGTACATCAGCGTGTCATGACTGTATCGCCCGGCATACCCCTATATCGGACCCACTATCGATACATCACAGCCCAGTCTACCCCCACGGTATGTCCCTTAAGTATAGGGATTTCCCTAAGCCATACACTACTCCATACTTGGGAGATTTAGACAAAGAAAGAGCCTACGAGTATCTGGAGATCACAAATAATGGATCGAATCCCACAGGTGACTAACCAACCAAGACTAATGGCCATAATTCTCTCGACCCCCATGTGTTTCCACAACAATGCTTAAGATAGTTTTGGTGAAAATCATAGGATGCTCGTGGACCCCAAAATGCGAATGCCTACAATGGCACAAGAACAGGGTCAAATGATCATAACTAAGAAAAACTATAGGCTGTCAGCCATGACTAGAATGGTTGTGCATTCATGGTTGTACGACTAATGCCGGTAATATTAAAAGTGGCCAAAGTGAAGAACAAAAAAAATATAGTAATGGCTGCAAAATGGGAATCAAAGCGAAGATAATCAACACTATTGAGATGAGCCACAGGCTATGAGGAGAAATGTGACGATGTGGAAAAGGTTACGACAATACACTCATAAATTGATGGCATTTCAGAATAACTCTAGATGGGTGCTATCCAAATCTGAGGAAAACAATTGGTATTTGACAGCATAAGAGGATTATGGAATGCTGTTATATGGCAGCCAATAAGGATGTTCATTGAAAATTGTTTATCAGATTTCTGCTGTACCGGTCTCCTTCAACCCCCCCCGTGTTCCCCACACGACAAGACATTACATTCACACAGTTTGGTGTCCATCACCCCACTAATACAAGACCCAATTGGCGACCCACTTGAACGTGCCCTCGCTTCGCATTGTACTTAATGCCACCCTGATGGTGACTCCACCCAGAGTCAGCTCCCCTTTCCTCGTACTCAACTCCCTCTCCATCCCACAGCTAACCGAACTCACTCTATTCGGGTGGGCCGGGCGGGTGCGAAACAAGATAAGGGGGGCGCCAAGGGTCGCGCCTGAAATAGCACTCCCACTTGCCGCCAAACTCCCCGCCAAACCCAAGGGCCAGCTTGACCGGTCCCCTTGGCCGCGCCCAAGGTACAAAGATCCACCCAAGCTCCCTTGGATACGTCGGGCAGCACTGACCCCGAGTACAGGGGTGACAGAAACCGGCTATTGGATGGCCCCAAACTGTCCAGTGGGCGGAACGGCCCAACCTGGCCGTTACGCGCCCTCCCAATCGTCGCCCTTCGCAGAAACTCATTAACAGGATAGTTAATTATATTTCTGCTGTACCGGTCTCCTTCAACCCCCCCCCGTGTTCCCCACACGACAAGACATTACATTCACACAGTTTGGTGTCCATCACCCCACTAATACAAGACCCAATTGGCGACCCACTTGAACG